>JANHFX010002476.1:11632-29561 GCA_027560015.1 Chloroceryle amazona
GGAAAGAGGGAAAGAGGGAAAGAGGGAAAGAAAGAAAGAAAGAAAGAAAGAAAGAAAGAAAGAAAGAAAGAAAGAAAGAAAGAAAGAAAGAAAAAGAAAATCATAAGGGTAAGGCTGGAAAAACTAAGAACAGAACAATATCAGTAAAAGTAAATCTTTAGGAAATAGTTCAGAAACATCAATGATTCTATAGCAAACAAGAAAGTTTCAACATTTTCTTCTGTAATTTCACCCAAAATATTTATTTTGAGTCCATTGTAAATGTTGTATTCAGAATTTCATGCTTCTTTAATTAAGATAGAATTAGTCGAAGTGGAAAAATAAGTATCTTCTACTATGACTGATTTCCCAAATTTCTCCATATCCAAAATAACCAGGACAAAATTGAAGTTCAAAACTCTAAAAATGTTGACATCCCACCATGGAAAAAAAATCTTTGTAAAGTGAATGAATGTAAGAATGCAGATCATTTGAATAAATGGCTCTTCTTCAGAGTATGATGAATGTACTCCATTGGCTTTATTGACAGGAGTGGAAAGCTTCACCTTCAGTGAAGATGACTGAAGTTAGGAAAGGCAAGCTCCAGTTTTTATTCCAGTTCAATTTAAGATGTGTAATGGACTGAAATAACTAAGGAGGAGTCTTACAACAGCATCTCTAGAACCTTGCATGTAAGTATGCACTTTCACTGCCTTTAAGGATTTCAGAAAGGCAAGACAAATAAGGAATAATAACTATTCTGGATGCCTTCCATGCATACAAGTTCTAAACTACCTTGTAAAGTTGGGCTAATTAGCTGCTGTCATAAGTTATGGGAGGTCATTCTGGACTTGATAAAGTATCAGTACATTTAAAAGCCATGATTTTTTAATTATATTTTTTTTCTATGCTTTACTTATAACTTTATTATCAGAATAAAATGTCTTGGGTTTGTCATTAGGGCATGGGAGTAGATAAACTTCTCAACCATGTTATAAGGTCTCTGAGGACAAGAAAATGTGTTTAAGTTGCACCAGGGGAGATTTAGATTAGACATCTGCAAGAGTGGTGAAGCACTGAAACAGACTGCCCAGGGAGGTGGTGGAGTCACCATCCCTGGAGGTGTTCAAAAAACCTGTAGACACAACACTTCAGGACATGGTTTAGTGGTTATGATAATGATAAGTAGATCACAGAATCACAGAATGTTAGGGGTTGGAAAGGACCTCGAAAGATCATCTAGTGCAACACTCCTTCCAGAGCAGGTTCACCTAGATCAGGTCACATGGGAACACATCTAGGCGGGTTTTCAATGTCTCCAGAGAGGGGGACTCCACAACCTCCCTGGGCAGCCTGTTCCAGTGCTCAGATACCCTCACTGTGAAAAAGTTTCTCCTTACGTTTACATGGAACGTCTTATGTTCTACCTTGCACACATTACCCCTTGTCCTGTCATTGGATGTCACTGAGAAGTGCCTGGAACATCCTCCTGACACTCAATTTTACATATTTATAAACATTAAAGAGGTCAGCCCTCAGTCTCCTTTTCCCCAAGCTGAGACCGAGATCCCTCAGCCTTTCCTTATCAGGGAGATGTTACACTCCCTTCACTATCTTTGTGGCTCTGCACTGGACTCTTTTGAGCAGTTCCCTGTCCTTGAACTGAGGGGCCTAGAACTGGACACAATACTCCAGATGCAGCCTCGCCAGGGCAGAGTAGAGAGGGAGGAGAACCTCTCTCCACCTAGATGGTTTGACCTGATGATTGATGGCTTGGCCTGGAGGTCTTTTCCAGCCTTAATGATTCTATGATTCCATGAAAATATTTTTTGTTTGTTTAAGCTCCATTCTATTCATCTTATTTTGGGGAAAGATTGGGAACAAGTATAGCTTGTTGAAGTGGATGTCTTCTATTAAGTGCCCGATGAGCAGTAGGTGAGAACTTCAGACAACAGCATGTCCTTGAACAACTCATTCACAAAATTTTGCTGTTTCTAAAGCCCTGTGACCCATTTCTGGGACTGAGTTGGCAATGGCAACTCCAAACCAGGACATTCAGCAGACTCCAGGCCCAGTATCAAGTCAGGTATGAGCAAGACTGCTGCCTGCATGCCCTGTTGTGCAGGGATAATATGACATAGATCCCACACACAATTTTATTTTAAACCCTTTGGTTACACTTTTACTTCTTTAAGGCAAGAACGTGTACAATCATCATCACATGGCATTAATATTAAGGTCAGATACAATCTCCTGCTGTTAGAGTAGGAGTTCACTTACTGACAGCTCACCTACTTTCCTAGTTCTGATTACAGCAATTACTAGAAAAACCACAGATCTCTTACAAACAAGTTCCTACATTAGCTCCTTAAAAAGCAGGTTGCTAAGGTGTTCCACCTTGACAATTATAATTAGACATCTCTTTTCTTCCAGTGGTTTAAACAAACTGGAATTTGCTAGAACACTGATTCATAATGTAAATTGCAAATGGCTTTATCTGAGCAGAATTCTAAGCCACTGGTACTAAATAAGAACTATTATTTTTCCACTCTTCTAGCTGAAATCAAGTGTTTTGTGAAGTTTTGCTCTACCACACATTACATTCTCTTGGCAACAATGAAATCTATTGGGGAGTTCAAGCTGTGAGCTGCTTTGCTTTCCGACAGATTTGTATCTGCTTATGTCAGACTAAAATCTCTCAAAGGCACAGTCTTGGTTCGGAATGTCTAGCAAAAACTTCAACTTAGATTGATTCATATTGGTTCAGTATAGACTCTCAAGGGTTTTGGATTTATTTTTCCTAAGCTAAATTTATATTTTCCACCATGGAATTTATAATCTTCATCAATGAAGTGACTGAATAATTCTTATTTAACAGACTCGTGCAGCGTATCCCTCACAGAGGGTAGGTAATATTGTATCACTGTAACCTCTGTCATAACGGGATTTCAGAGTACTCTAGTAGATTAAAGGAAGTTTAAAGAAGGTAATTCAAGGTAATGAAATTACTTTGGGCTTTCCTAAATGATACTTGAAGGGAATCATGTCATCACTGAAATTTAGGTCATGATTTTAATAAGAAGCAGTCAGTGGACTGATTTAGGATCACTAATGCTTGGAGTCTCTCTTCCTTAACAGAGGTTTTTAAAAATACAAGTGGAAAATAATAATAATAATAAGAAGAAGAAGAAGAAGAAGGAAAAAAGAAAACCAAAAGATCCTTAGGTTTGTATTAGAGGACGGTATTTTATGGTTTTTGGAACATTGAGGTTTGACTTGCATTGATTCCTTCTCTTGCATAGACTTACTGACCCAAATACAGTCTTCTCCAAGTTGAAATGTTAAATTTTCTCAAGACGTAAACATTAAAATGACTAGCTGGATATCCAATTTTCTGTCAAATTTTGTATCAAATTACTTGTCACAGACGACTTTGGACAAACTATCCTGTTGATAACTGTGAAGCAATTAGACTTACAGAGGTCTGAAATTTTATTCCAGTTAACAGGTATAACTATATCAATAGGTAGATCAATAAATACATCAATACAGAGAGCCCTAATTGTAACCAATTACTTTATTTAGTCTCTAAACCATACAGATATAGCTCGAAAAGCTCTGTACACAGACATTTAAAAGACATCATATTTACCTTAAGCTCATTACTTGCTTCTATATGACAAATGTCTCAGAGGCTCCTGCCTTGGTGCATCTGTGAAGACATTCAGGTGCTGGATTCAGTGGCAAAGACAAGGTTTGTATCAGTAAGATGCCAGGGCCAGCCCTCCTGTCTGACTGCTTTGAAGGAGAATTCCTTCCAGGAAGCTGGAGCCACATATTGTCATTGAGATGATAGTCTGCAGTCACTAGAAAGCTTTCAGCATGGAGAAAGTCACATCTCTTGTTTGAAGGAGCAGTTTTTCATTTTCCTATCCACAAGTCCTAATTACTTTTACATATTCACATATGTATACTTATATATTTGTATGATCAGTATTTAGGCACATAAACTGTACTTAATTTGGGGGCATTTAGTGAAATAATCTCTAAAAGCAGGTGCTGAGTCTCCCTGATCAGTGAGTGGGATGATGAAGATGTCTACCAGAGACCTCCATCTGGGAGATCTCTCTAACAAAGGCTGAGCATTTGAATTATGAAGATAGTATCTTATTCATGTATCCATAAAGTGGTGATAAAAACTTCCAATGGGTGTGGACTGTAAGATCTGAACCTGCAGAAGATCTGGTGGTCTTCATAAGGTTTCTAGAAATTCCTTATCAGCATACTCTTTTTGTACACATGGTGCCCTTACTTAAGTCCTGTTTACATTTAAGATATGAATGCTGGGAACGTTTACTACTCTATCTACAAAGTGCTCTTTAAACTGTTTTTTCTTTCAGAATCCAGAGAGTTCCTAGATAAACAAAAGACTAGAGTTTATGTTAATAAGTTAACAGCTTAATAAGCTGATTAAGTTAATAGCTTCCAATGCCATCATTTTATAAAATGGAATGATATTTTTTATAAAAAGGTTTATGGTTATTCAGTGGTGAATGGCATTGATTTCTCTTTGTGTCCCTTGCTTACTCAATTGCTTGCATAATAATAAATGCATAACGTATGTTAAACAGACTTGGATGATCTTGAAGTTTTGTTTTTCCATACTTATTGATACAGTGTTTACAATTTGTCTCTTACAACCAATTAAAACTCATTATGTCCAACTTGTTAATTTCTACTCCAGTGTCTTTGAAGCAATTTTGCATTTATTTACAGATTACAGATGAAGATGACCAAAAAAAAAATAAAAATTAAGTAAACCAAATCAACCAAAACAAAACAAAACCAACTAAACAGAACAAAAAAAAACTGTAAGAGGAAGATACTCAAAACATTTCCAATGCTTAAGTTGCATCAAATTTTTATTATATTTTGGTTATTTTATTCTTTATTGCATAAGGAAAATGACCAAGGTTACAAAATCAAATCAAACAAAACTCCAGACTTATTTGTACAAATATATTTTGGGTAGAGAGAAAAGGAATAAGAAGACATTTCTTCTCCTTTTTCTCTCTCTTCTTCTCTTTCTTTTTTTTTCTTTTTTTTTTCCCCTTTTCCTTTTCCTTTTTCTTTTCCTTCTTTTCTTTTTCTTTCTGAACACCATACTGACTGAAAGGAATGCTCACATATTTACTGTTTCCTTTGTAAGTAATTATTTTCAGTGAAGGTAAGATGTATCAGCACATTCCCAAACAGTTATAAGTTATCTGTAAAAGTGATTTGTAACTGGAATTCAAGTGGACTGGAGGAAAAGACAAAGCTAGTAGCTTTGCTCAACTTTGGAGATTCTACTTTTATATCTGTTTGGAGGACAGTCTCCATAGCCTTTATAAGTATTCAATAAAAAAAAAGAATTCACTGTGCAGTCCAGACACCTTTAATTAGACTTCTGTTACTCATCATTTAACTGTGAAGCCTACAGTTACTAGACATCCAACACAAACACATAAATTAAGTGCCTAGAATTAAATGCTGTAAATTTTCACCATACTTTCTTAAATATGATTATAATTTCCAGTATACCAGTTGACTTTCACATGATTTTAAAGGTTCTGAAGTAGCCTAAGACACACAGTGTTGTACCAAAAGATGCCCCTCATGAGGACTTGCAAGGCCAAAGGCCAAACATAAACGACTTCAGCCACTAGAAAACATGAGAACTGCTTTGATTTGCAAGCTTTGTAAATTGACAAAGCTAGAGAGAATGTAATTTATACTTAAGTGATAGATCAAAAGAGCGCTGTGAACATGGCTCTAATAGCTAATGATGATAAAGAATTCAGGGAAACATTCACATCATCAGAAGGACTTAATAGATTTCACCCAGTCCTCTTTCTCATCTGTAAAACTCATTTACTAAAGGCTTTAACTGTGAAATTGCTTGTTTTCTAAATAATAGGGATACAAGGTTGAGCTATCCCATATAGTGTAGTGTTGAAGCAAGAAATAATGTACCTTAAAATGAAAAACAACAGTAAAAATAATAAATTCCAGTTTTTCAATCTTCACCCAAAAGAAAAAAAAAAAAAAAGCTTTAAATAAATGGATTAATTCAAATTTTGTATATGAAAGAAATATATCTAGATAACAAAAATAAGGTGTCTGCCTTCAATGTTTTTGCAAACATAATGCAAAGGCTTTCTGAGGTTTGGTACACAATGGCTCACGGTTCTGAGTCACAGTTCTGAACTGCAGACTCCTGAGATTCAAAGCAGGGAAAATCTGCACACTCATCTGACTGCACACTGAAACCATGTGAAAATAAAACCCACTATTTTGAGTATTTTGAGCTTTGATTTATCGGGGCATCTACATTGACACTACTGCATCCACTTTCCCAAGGTGTTAGTGAATCCCCAAGGTATGTGATTTCATATTGCTTACTATGGCCTCTGTTCTTCCAGTTTCTTTCTACTCCTCCTTCAAATCAGAACAGGACCCTCCCTGTAGATGAAAACCAGAAGCACATAGCAGCTGGCATAAACATAAAAAATAAATGAATTTTAAGAAAACCTGCAGTGAACTGAGTTGAACCTGGAGATCCTGCTAACCTGCTACTGTTTAGACAAAGGTACAATGCTTTACATTCAGTGCTATACATATGCACACCCATATAATGCTTTATTTTGTTGGTTGTTTATCCAAATGGCCATGCAAGAACAGCAAACTTAGATGGGATTCAATCCCAGATTAAGACATCTTCCTGTAAATGTCTGCCTCAAGATTATATGGAGGTTTAAGGTCTAAAACAGTATTGCTGACAGCACATAACACCTTAATGTCATTTCAGGTAACTTACGATGTCCCACAATATCCACATGACTCAAGCAAACAGTCCCTGGGACCTATGAGAGAGCTGTGCTATTCTGGAGGAAAGGCTGGAAAAGGGCTATAAAATAATTTGGCTACACTAATATATACACTAAGGTGTTTAAAATGGAAATGTTTGGGCAGTAAAATCCTTCCTACTGCCACAACAGGCACAGAAATGAGTTTGTGATTCAAGTGCTCTGTCATGAAGGGTTTTCAACAGAGGCTCAACTGATTTCAGTTCCAGCTTCCATATATCAGGGACTCCAACCTTTTACCAAAAGAGAGGTTCCTAGTGTCATTTTTGATGTATCATTGCTGCCCTCCTGAAAAGGTACGAATTATGTAGAGCTATTTGCCTTAAGTAGATACTTCTGACATACTAAGGCTTTTCAAATTGCATTACATTCCCATGTTAAAGCCACTTAACCAAGTTCTGTGGTGACTGTACTATCAGCTTGGAAATCATGCATGCCTGAGGAACACTGAATAGACTTGTCTTAGTCTGGAACCATTTTCCATCTCCAGTTTCCACATAACAGTATGTTCTCACATGTCTTTCTGTCTTGTGTGCTTGTTTACTCTAAGAAGGTCATCAGATGTTCTCCAAGTTCTTAAAAACCTGTCCCACACTAAGTAGTTTTAATGTCTACAGGATTACTGTACTGGTAATTCATCTGCCAGTTACTTTGGGGATAATAGGTGATTAAGAGAATGAATGAGAGGATAAGAAAAGACTCATCATCCAGCAGTTTCCTGAGCTGCCATTTTGTTTGTATGCTTCTGTGTTTAATAGCTGCTGACCTACCAGTCTCCAGTGAATTTGTCTGGGTTTTTTGCAATGCATTCAGGGACACACCTTTCCCATTTTTTTGGGACTCTTCTTGTTGGGTTTGACACCAGAGACAATTATCTACTCACTGTCTTTTATGGTCTAAGGGAGTGAGGGGATCTGGATGCTCCTTTTTCACTTGTAAAGTTACAGGGCTCCTCTTCCTGAAATTACTCCTCTGATCCTCACTAGGTCTTTAATTAACCTTTAATGAGACAACTGAACATGCACAATCCGGGACAACCTGGTACCCTACAGTCACCTCTACCCAAAGAACATCTGTGATTACAGCAGCATGATCTCCTTGTAGACTTTAATAGTTTAATAAGATTTTCAATTATTAACTTTCATAATGAGAAATCCTGCTTGGCAAGGAGGTATTCTACACAGCTCTGCAGGTTCCTTATGGAAAAAGTTTCCTATTAAATGCAGGTTTTCCTGCACTACAGTGCCCTCCTGCAGGCAACCCACACTCTAGACATTCCACCCTCTGCACTGGATGTGGTGTCAGAGCTGCAATGAGATCCTCCATCAGCTCCTTCCCTGTACTTCACTCTGGTATATTATGGGGATGGAAAGGCAAACACGCAGGGGAAGCAAAGCTGGAGGGTTTGTTTGCATGTTACAGAGTGGCTTTTAGCTCCTACATAATTTTAATTTTGATGTAACACTTCAAAGGAGGATGAAGATGCTGGATACGAAACCCTGCTGCTATGCAACAAACCGAATGCATTTGTTACCAATTTCTAGGAAAAAAATGTTCCAAGCTACTCTATTTGCAGGCACGCACAACCTACACAGAGAAAAGTGTATCCTTTCATAGTAGCTTATTAGCTCCCAAAAGACCATTTCCATCAGCAAAAGCAAGTACATTTGCTAGAAAGCTCTTTAATTCTCACAGCTGAATCTGGTGCTGGTTTAGATATATGAAAAAGGTTCACGAATAACAAAAAAGTGGTCAGTGGGTGTATGACCCTTAGATACCATACAGACTACTTTCATACCAGCACAAGCTAGCAGAGAAGTGAGACCTTCCTACCTGTCCTGGTTTGAGCTAGAACAAAAGTAATTCTATTTAGTGATGTCACTTATCAACTCAGTCTCTTCTAACAGCACTTTTTGAAGTTAATGGCAGATTTTCCCAACCAGCATCTGCTTCTAGCAGTGATAACACTGTTATTATTTTAAAGGTGATTTTAATTTTCCTGTCCCTAAATATGTCTCTCTCTTATTGCCTTTCTCTTATACTTCTTGAAAGGGGTGGGGGGGAGTGTGTGTTTAATAGAGAGTGTCTGTCATTTGTCTAGTGGCTGAGCCAGCCCTAACCCTTGACACTAGCAAAGCTGTTAGCCAGTCTTGATGATGATAATGATGTTCAGTCTAATTTAACTTGGACTGAAAATGAACCACTCTTTTAATGAGGAAATATGCTCCATTTGGGATAGTACCCCAGTAGTCAGTTATTGTTCCTTAAACTGCAATGTTAAAAGTCGGGCTTTTAACTTGTAAACTGATTATTTCCTTCCTAATTTAGAACTATCTTTCTCTTCCAGAACTTCATAATGCACAGCAGGATCTAGGACATGGTTTAGAATAAAAGCAAAATAAGAAAGAAACAATCCCCATCCTGGCCACAACTGTGTACTAGGATTTAAAAAAATACCAGCTTGGGACTTTCCAAACTGATATAATCAAACCAGCAAAAACCAACAATGTACTAGGGAGCCTACTGCAGTGGTAACATCTGTCTTAATCATGTAAATGCAAGTCTGTTGGCAAGCATCAGGTTCTCTCTTACAAAACCTCAGAGCTATACAATTTGTATTACTTAAAAGGCTGCATTTCACGTATACAAACTGCATTTAAAAGTGTACATCCTTTATGTACTGGTTACGAACTCTGTGTGAGTTATAATGCTAGCATTCCCTGTTATGGAACATGATAAGAAGCACAAGGAGTCCCTGAGGAATTTTGACAAACTGCTTCATAATAGTAGAAGTTATGGAACTGGGATACTTTTCCTGTCTGATAGTACTGCACATTACACTTTCAATAGGAAGAGTTACTTTAGCTAACATAAGCATGGCAGACTAAGCTATCATCAGTATCTGTGTGGTACCTAAAATTCTGTGTAAAGTTATAGTAAGAAACTCTCATGATTCAATAAATTCTTGATGACTTTCAGGAAAATACTGTGCTCTAGCACAGCATCTGATATCATACCCTCTAAACAGGTGGCTTTTGCTGTTAGCAGAACCAGAAACACGCCCACAAAAATCAGTGTCTGTGCTGTGACAGATGGGGTAATAATGTAGTATTTAATAAGTAGTATAATAAGTAGTAGTATAATAAGTATTAATTAGTATAGTAAGTATTAAGTACAAGAGCATTTGCATTCTCTGTTTGGGTAGTTAGGCAAATCCTCCTCTGTTGAAAGTAGACTTTTCACCACAGATTTTGTGCTGTCCTCATGAGTCACAGCACAGCATCCTGACTGAAATGAGAAGTCAGAACAGTTGGCCTGAGCTACTTCCAGCACCACTGCCGCTCCATGGCTGGTCTGGGATTTTGTAACATGGGGCAGCAATATTGCACTATGTTTTACCTTGTCTGAATCAACTGCATCAGCTTACACTGAACAACTTGATGTATTTACGAAATTCAAAGGGGTATTCAGAGTTTATAGATCTGATCCTGACATTTCAGCTTAAATCTGTAATTGGACAGTTATGACTTTCCATCAGAGCTAACCTTTCTGAAGTACTTCACCAGTTCCCCCATGCTGCTTCTGGAACTGCTACTGGCATCTGCATAATCACCTGCTGAGCAGTGTGACACAGACTGATGATCTAAGGTCAGAGATAGACTCCAGGCTAAAATCCAATGTTGTGTTTTCTCCCATTCTTTACTTTATTCATGATTTTCCCAAACGAACTAACTGATTTTTGGTTGTAAATGCTGTTAGTTGATCAGTTAATTCTCCCTGTGTGTTGTTTTCTGGTTGTTGAGCCATTCTGTAAACACGAATGACACAGAAAGCTGAAGGCTACAATATGCTTTAAGGCATGACTACTACTACTACTACACTGTCTCACTGGACAATATTTTTCTGTTTGCTATACCACTGGTTGCCACAGTCCCTCTTTTTTTTCTTTTTTTTTTTTTTTTTTTTTTTTTTTTGGTGTACTTACAACTCCTTTTTCAAAATTAGGGCTCTGGTTACAAACACTTCTCTGCTTTTCAGAACTTCTATGTACCTCAAAGCCTGAGCAATTTCTTTACTTGATTTTAACTTTTCACCCTTCTTTTATAACATATAAACATCATTTAGGAAAATGGAACAACTTGACTTGATTGTGTTAGTCTCCTCTGATATAATGAGGATTAAATGTGAGAAACAACAGCCTTTCATATTAGAGGAATGCACAGACCTGCAGGTCTCTTATGAATCATTTTTGGCCCATTCTTTCTTCAAGACTGATACCTGGAGTTGTATCTATTCAATTCTCCTATCAAAACTGATGGTGTACTGGTAGTGTGAACTCATAGAGTACATCCTTGAAATCATACTGGACAATCATATACCTTAAGATTGAATAATATTCCCATTCCTGTTCCTGGCCTCTCTCTACTCTGCCCACCATGAAATATCTCCTACTCTCTTTCTCAACCTATCCCACTTTGAGGTATATCATCATCTAAGTTACCTAATAAGCCAAGTGATGTATTTGCCATGAAAAGGAAACAACAGAAAGACAACCCCCACTCTGTTCTGTGTTGGGTGGTTTTTTTGTTGTTGTTGTTTGGTTGTTTGGTTGGTTGGGGGTTTTTTTGATGGGGGAGGTTTTTTCTTCATTTGGGTTTGTTTGAGTTTTTTTTTGGTTGGTTGTTTTTTGTTGGTTTGGTTTGGTTTGGTTTTCTGTTCAGGATTTCTGCTAATGAGTGAAAGTGGTGGTTTTATATTTCCATGGCAAGACAATTCATGGCTCACTTTTTTCAGTACTGCCTGAGCACATTTGTCATAGTCCAGAGTCCACTACACTTAGACATGACTATCGGGGAAAAAGCAAGTGAATTATAGTTTGACTTAGGTTGAGGTTAGACTTCTAAGTTGACAAAGAGATTAGTCCTGGGTAAACTAGACAGCCGTGGACAAAATGGACAACTGAAGTGCCCAGAGACCTTTAAAAAAATCCATACAACTTCTAGAGTTAACCTTTACTAGGTAGCAGAAGCAGACAGGAAATGTGAGGGTGGAAGAGGAATAGGAAAGGTGAAGCACAGAGCAAGACTAGACTGCTTAATCCACATCCTCAGATAACAGAGAGGAATTGAGTCTGTGCTGATATTGTAGGTTACACCTCAGAAATTAAAAGCAGATACAATTCCTCTCAAATTATGACATAAATCAGGACCTAAAAATAAATAAATAAATAAATATCAGATTTTGCTTTCAGGACCAGTTTATGATCATAAAATCTGGTAACACAGTACCTGGGACATGAGGAGAAAGGCACAAAAACACTCAGGCTTTCTGTCAGCAATTCTTTTTTTTTTAATGGAGAAAATGTGAAAGTAAGTATGTTAACAAACTGCTAGATCTTTAGAGCCCAAGAAGGTTGGGTCAAAGCATTTTAGAAGAATTTAATCAATAATATTTTCAACAAGATGAAGCATTTAAATATGAATAGACTGATTCAAGTCACATCAGGAAGACAGACTAACAAATAGTACACATCGTGCTGAGTTGTGAATACGATCATGTAAGTGAATGAGAAAGGGTGAAATGTTGAAAGGTTGAGTATGAATTTGCAGAATCTGTTAGACTTTCATTCACTCCCCATCTCCTGATTTTTTTGTATTTTTATTTTCCCCAAAATGCTAGAATGCATCACCCGTATGATGCATTCTTCAGCCAATGTCTGACAACAAAACACCTACTATAACAGCTATTTTAGGAAAACATTTAAATATTCTCCCCCTGTAACCGGAGGAAATGGGTGCTTTCACTACATTTCTAATAGTGAGAATTTTAACACAGGCTCTCAGCAGTACTCCAGGATGTTTTCTTTAGAGGAAACAAAACACAAAATAAAATATAGCTGTTATAAAGTGTTAATTATGGTTTATAATAGTAATAATCCCAGAGAATTTGATCATTACTGTAGTTAATGATCACTTTGTTAGGGTTTAACTGCCTTTAGTTCCATCTAGGGATACCCAATTAGCAAACCAGTCGTTAAATACTAGTAATGACTAATTATTCAAGGATTAAAAGCTTAAATATAAATAAAAGTGAGATTGAGACTCTTAAAATTAATGCGTTAATGTATCCCTTCCTCAGCATGAGTTACAGACTACATTCTGTCCTTATGACTAGCACACTTTCTGTAGGGGATTCATTTCACTCTAAATGAGTTTCTTTTTTTTTTATATTCTCTCCAGATGTTTAATTCACACATATTGTTTCAAAAGCCCAAATCTTTCAGTTTAATAGAGTGCATTCAATAGTGCTAAAATTGTTAACTTCCTTTCAGTGTTCAGTGTGCTGTTCAGGGGGGTTTTAAAGGCTTGTTTGATTTTCTTTGGTTTCAAATTCCTGGACTCTTCAACTGCCTTTAATTAGCATGAGTGATGTTATTTGCTATGTAAAATATCAATTGTACTTACACAACAGAATCAAGATGACCAGATCTGTCTGGGGGAAGCCAATAAACTATAGCTTGAGTCTTTTAGTGAGTACAGAACCACGTGTTTTGTATGTGGTAAGAAAATTACAATAGTTGAAAAGACAAAAGCAGAACAGACACACTTTGCTGTGATAGAGAAACCCTGGATGCACAGATACAGTCCAGCTAGGATAAATATTCATTAATATGGGTTTATTCTGGCCATAAAATGTAGCTGCCAAGTGCCAGCAGAGTGTCTTCAGGCCACTGAAGTCTTGCAGATAGAGGTTAAACATCATTTAAATATGGCAAAATATGTACGATAGCTTCCACATCAGTTTACTTTTCACTTTTGTCTATTTATACAAACCTATCTGCTTTAAACCATAAACATATTACATGATATTTTCACAAGGGAGCCCTCAGCCAAACCAAAAATTAAACTTAAATTTGAGAAATCAGGAAATGTCAGCGTTTGTTCTCAATCTAACAGCAAAAGATAAAACTACATAAGCCAGTTATTTAAACATGATGGCTGAATAATCCCAAGACTACTTCATGCTTCAGGAATGGTTACAAGTGCCAAGACACTGCAGGGACATTTCAAGGGAAAACTACTTTCATGCAATCTTTCTTTTTTTCCCTGAACTATTCTGCAGTATTTCAGTGGGAGTCTCTTGGGTATATTTTGTGCTGAAAAATAAAGTTTATCCTCACGGTCTTTTTGATATCATATTTGTTTAATAAACCCCAGGACACCCTCTCTCTGTAGAAGCTATAATTGCTCTATTGATGTCAGTGGATCCATGACTCCTTAATCTAGTCATTAACCTAAACCCTGTAAGCAATGCTCTTGAAAAGACACACAATTCATTTTATGTTTCTGTTCTTGGGACTTTTTTATAGCAGATGTATATTTTACCATGTTTAAGAATATAGATTAATTAAAACCAACATCTATTTTATCTCTATGAATCTTGAATTAATGTTTCCATTAGCAGAAGGTAATTTTTCAGTTGGAGAATTAGAAGACACACACACACATTTGTGGTCTTTCAGAAAGACTCTTGTTCTTAAGCCTCACTCGTTGGGTTTCACAGGGGAAAAGATAGATGAAAATCTGAGAACTACACTGGAAAAATACTATATTGACTGAGGTGAATAATGCAATGTACCCATACCAGTGGTAGAGTTTTTACTTACAGAATAAAATCTGTTTTTTAGAATAGATGAAGTAAATTTGATTTCATTCTGTAAAAGCTTTACTAGGTAAAGTTTATTTCTGATATATTATTGGTGAAATTGGAAAGAAGGTATGAATACCAGACAAAATCTGTCTTTATCCTATTGGCCCTGAACTGTACTATTTTGTTCCATGTTGGCCTACAGAAGCTCCAGACTTTTTCAGGAATTGGAGAAGTGTCACAAAGAGGCTTTGGGGAATCTAATCTGTGTTTACATCGCTATCAGCTGGTAAGTATAACCAGCATGTGTGATGGGGACACTCAGTAAAAAATGACAATCACAAAATCACTCTTGCCTCCACTGAGTCTGCTAACTCTCATACCTGCAAAACTTCATTTTTTTAATATTTGAGGTATAATTCTAGTAAGTCTGTGCGTATGTGAATGTATTTTAAACAACCTTCAAGAGAAGAGATAGTCTGCGTGCAGTCCTCTTATCTCCTGCCTGAATGGCATTAAATGAGGGCTCAGAAAAGAAAAAGGATGCTTCCCTGCACTAATGGTGGATTTGTAGCTGCATAACTTTCAATTCATCAAGGCTCAAAATGGAGCTTTCTTCTGGGTGTAGCAAAGACTCTTAGTTTTCTAATGGAATGCACAGCATTTGTTTCTTTCTGAGAGGTGTGCAGTATCACAGCAATTCAGTACCATTAGCATTCACTGCTACGGGGAAAAGAGAACTCTTCTACATTCATTGATCTCTGTCTGATACGCTTAATGAAAAAATGCATCGAATATGATAACACTGCCTTAAGGAACAGAGGTAATTATTCAACTTCTGTGTATTGAGAATAACTTACTTCCTTTTCTGGTGTACATCAGAAAAATAGAAAAGGAACAGGCTATAACCAGACTTTTCAATTTTTTTATTTTTTTTTTTTTTTTCTTTTTCTTCTCCCTTTCACCCTCCTTCAAATAAAAATATCTTAACCACATTCTTTGGTTATTCTGTGACCAGGCCTTATACAACTGTGATTTATGAAACAAGAGAAATGTGAGCAGTAACTAATTGGTGAAGCACTCTAGGATGCTATGGCTGCTCTGCACACACAATGAGATTGGGGTGCTGGCCATCATGCTAAAAGGAAGCAGCAGGCTTTAACCCTTCCCTCTGCATGCACACTGTTTCCACCATGATTCTTCAGGAATGTAATATTTCTCTGTGCAGGGTTTTTCTCTTTTCCAAAACTCTCAACACTCCTGCTTTCATGCATGGGTTACAAATGACTTTTTACAATGGAGAAATGTCTTTTGTCAGTGTTATGGATGGTAACACTGCTGTGAATGGGAAAAGCAAGTTGCTGAGGATCACACAAAAGGTGATTAGCTGGAACAGTAATAAAAGGTAGACTTCTCCTGATCTTCCCATGCAGTGGTTTTGTCTCCATGCCTTATTAATATGAAAAGCTTTGGAATTTAATACTTCACATGTTTACCAGAGACACACAGAACAGATAAACAACACAGCTGAAATGTGAACCAGGGAAGCTATTTGACAGATCTTTCTATAAAAGATCAGGAAAAGACCTTCTACTAAGGTCACTCTTTATTTCTGACTTCAGATAGTACTGAGCTGAATTTGCTTTACAAGTCTAAAATCTCCTTACTGAGAGATCATGTTTAGCAAGAACTTCAGAGCAAATTCCCTTCACTGAACATATGCTTTGAAACTTGGTTTTGTTAACATGAGACTGTGGACTGATGTGGGCTAAGTATGGAAGCTGCAGGGATGTGTTTACTTTAGAATGAGCAGATACAGACATGACCTGAACCAATCTTACTTATTTATTCTCAAGTGTACTTTACCACCCAGAATACTAATAATATAGATTAATGGATATGTATATCCAACGTCTAACCCTGTCTGTCTATCCTTAGAAATATATTTTTGTATTCAGTACTTATATTCAGGTATAAATAGGTAGATTCAGAAATGCTGCACACAAACTTTGCCTAGTATAAAGGCCATCAGTATGTCTCAATCGTAATGGACTAGGATTGTTTCTTCAGTCTAAATAAAAACCTTCCTAGGCTGAGGATGATACTATCACACTTCATCTCTGGAAGAGTGCAGAGCAGAGACACACATTTGCCAGTGGTGTTCATGAGTACCTGGATATCCAGTACAAAATAAATAGAGCATTAAAGTGACACAGGTCACCAAACAGAAGACTATAAGCCCTGCTGATAACATGTATGAGGATGCAAAGGTGAACAAGGAAATCGAGTAGGTTATGAAATTTAAGAGAAATGAAAGAGAAAGACAGAAAATAATAATAATAATAATAAAAAAGTGAGCTAAGCCTTGAAAAGAGTTAATGCAGAGGGACATAAAAGAAGCAGGAGACAAAATAGAAATGTCAAAAAGAAGTCCTAAAGTTTCAAATTGATTCAAATAAAAATCTTTATGTGGCTGCATTTGAGCCTCTCTTTTTCTTTAGTGGTCTGAATTTGAAGTAGAAATCAGATCTCTCATGAACAGACACCTCCATGAGTTCAGACAGGCAGAAACAGGGAAGATCTGCCAGATCTGAGAGCCAATTTTACAGGTGGAAACTCCTCCTCCAGAAGGAAACCATTTTTTAAAATTTGGCCTACCAGGACAGAGGGGAAAAAAAGAGACCTGAAGTGTTTTAGAGATGTTGTTGAGAAATTTATCCACACCCTTGTTGAGCAGACACAAAAAGCCATATCATAGTACCTACATACACTTGTTCTAGAGTCAGAGCATTATTAGTCTGTGGATTGTGAGTGCTTGTACCAGAACCAGATCATTTTCACTCAAACCCCTGCATGATTTGCCATGTCATCATACATGTGTAAAGGCCCCATACCAAAGGCCACACATCAAGCTTAGCCATTCACCCTGACAACAAACAGCAGCAGCAGTAATCTCAGAAGAAAGTGATAAATATTTTTCAGTGTCCCATTACTGCATAGCCATCTGCTATTTATTGCAGTTGTGCAGGTCATAATGAATCTATCTGATATTTATACAGATGCTGCTTTTGCTTCCATAAGAAGTGTATTGTAACTTAAGGTGGCATTAGCTTAATGTTCCATTAAAACATAATGCTGGTAAGTGTATGCCTATGTATATATGTGTATATAAATTATTGTTTTTCTACTCATGGCCAGATAGTGCTGGGAGGCTATATAGATATTAAACTTGTTCCAGGCAATATTTGCAATACGGAATGGAAAGAACTTGTTTGTGCAAAGATGCCTATTTCCCCAACTACAGCCACTCCTACTGTAAGAGGAAATCGCCCATTGTGTACAGCAGGACACAAAGAGACAAGAGTTTTACTGTCTATTCTGTTCCTACTAGTATT
>JANHFX010002476.1:41286-52414 GCA_027560015.1 Chloroceryle amazona
CAAAAACAAAAACAAAAACAAAAACAAAAACAAAAACAAAAACAAAAACAAAAACAAAAACAAAAACAAAAACAAAACAAAAACAAAAACACACACACAAAAAAAAAAAACAAAAAAACAAAAAAAACAAAAAACCAACACCCGCATTGTGTCATCTGAAACATCTGGAACTCCTGAGAGGAGTTCATAATATTCTCCAACTCATGTCAAACTTCCCCAGCATAAGGGATAAAGGTGAGGTAGGTGTTAGTTGTGTGGGGGGAAGAAAGAACATGCGGCAAAGGATCTTAGGAAGAGGGGAGGAGGAAACCCACAGAAATGCTTCCCTGGAAAATCAAGGTGTTGGAAACAGAAGACATCTGTGAGCTAAAGTTTGAAGACACAGATAATTGTAGCAGTTTTGCTACAGTTTTCTGCAGGGTGAGAGGTGGAGAAAAGGCATGAACCATCACCAACAAGAGGCTGTATATTAGAGTACAAGGGGAAGGAGAAGATCATGAAGATCAGAAAAAACAGGGAAAGGTGAAGGAGGATGATTGCTATACTGACTGATGGGATTTGTGAGGTGGTGGTGGACAGGAGCCTGGGGAAATAATAACTCAAAAATTAGGGCCAGTGGTCTGATCCCCTGGGAGAAGCAGCTCCAAAGTTAAAGCTGAAAAATAAGGGGGAGAAGATGGTTTAGGAACAGAGAAGGGAACGAAGGAGTAAGAGGACAAGACCTGTAAAATCTGTGACGATTATTATAGACGCTATTAAATTGGAAGTGACATTTTTCCCCTCTCTCAAAATAAGCCATGTGAGAAAGGGAATCACAGTGAACTAAAAATCATACATTGATCCAGAAGCTACATCATCAAGCAGGGTTTTCATGCTCTCTTGAGCCTATCACAGAAACCACCCACTATTTTCATTTCCTTAACTCATATTGCTATAGTATTTTATAATCCATTGCATTGTTCTGCTTTTCTCTCTTCCTTTTGCTCTGTGAACAGACAGGGGATATATTTACAGAACTTTTTGTTCTTAAACTACCACGGGCTGAAAATTATTCCTGAGCATCTGCATCAGATTCTGATGGATATCCTTAGCTGTTTGATACAATCTCTGTGAAGTCAAAAAATGAATATGTTTTCTCTTCTTGTTCTGGTCCAGCAGTAACACCAATCTTTTCCCTTGTATCTTCATTTCTTTTCAATAACTCCCAAATCTATCCAGATCCTTTTATTTTTTAATTTATTTATTTTCACATTCCAAATCTAATATATTCACATTACAGTTCTCAGACCACACTGTCTTTCTGGAAACTTCTTACCTATATTCCCACCATCCTAAAATGAGGTCATTAATAGTAAACACTCATAAGAGTCAGTTCCTTCCCATGCATCTTGGACAAGTTAGACTAAAAAAAATGAAGAAATTCATTAGATGCAATTCCAGATTTGTATCAAATGACTGACTTCAGCAAAATCCATGTGATGCAGGGAAGATACCTTGTACAATGATGCACAATATTAAAAAGGGGTCCTCTTGTTACAAAAATAGATCTGACTCTTTAATGTAAAAAAAAAAAAAAAAAAAAGGAAAAGCTAATTGCATCCATGCTGTAACTCCAGTTTGAAATTATAGCTTTATGCACAACACTTACAAGCACACAGTAAAAGGCAGAGTTACTTCTTCCTCCACAACATATGCTTTGGTCTTCAAATTCCACAGTGATTGCACCAAGGCAGACAAGCTTTATGTCTTGTGACCTGATTGGAGCATGCTCCTTACAAGCTGTCTCTTCACTGAATTTATATGGGGAAGATACTGTGCAGTGTTATTAGCCCTGCTTAGGACTGGCTGTATGAATTGCTTGTTTCAGATTTTAATTTCTGCTTCTTCTGTGATGTCCATAGATCCAAAGGGCCATCTGATACCAGAGCGCTAAGCAGTATGTCAAATCCTCACCACTTAAGCTTGCTACAACAAGCTTACATTCTCCAGAGGTGATATGGCTTCTCAAGTTCTATTTATATATTTTGTGTAAACTGAGAAATAATACCACCACTTATATGTTGTGGATGTTGTAATAGTTCCATATATTGAGACACTATATCTTTATTTTTGCAACCTTAGATACAGCTCTGCATATGCTGGTAAACTAAACAGAAAGAGTAAAAGTAACTATATGCTAGTAAATTCAGCTCTGCACTGGAAGTCAACCATCCATTTTGTTAAAACTGTTGGAATCATCCTGGGCACAGTTTTGGTCACTGCCATTTAGTCCTCTTCTTTCTTGGGGAATCAGGGAGTCCAATAGCATGGATACAAGCCATTCCACACCAGCAAGTCTGAGTGCAAAAGGACAGTCCCTGGACACATTTAAATCACTTAAATAAAGCCACTGAAGTTGAGCTATGCATTCCTCCGATATTTCAAGGAATTCACAATGAGTCCCACAGGGTCTGTAATATGTCTTGTCCCCCAGATCTGTGGATGAAAAGCACCTTGACTTGCAACATTTACTTTCTGTACTTGTGTTTTTTCGTATTATCCTACATGTCCTAGGAATTATTTAATACTTTATTCCATGCTGGCAGATTAAAAGATTTAGTACAAATCTAACAAAAAGTTAGTAGTATATCCGTTCTGATGGCAACCCCTTCAAACAATACTGTATATAATCCCATCTTTATTCTACTCAGCAGAAAACATTTGCAAAATGTAGATGTACAGTCTTGTGAGCTATCAAATCAGGCAATCATGATGTATCTATCTCTTCAGAAGTAAAAAAACTCTGTTGGAGTCAATATCTTTTGGCAGGTGGTATAGAGAAAAGTAGAATGAAGAGGAAGAAGATTTGAGAGAAAGATTAAGGTACAATCACTGCAAAGTTTCTATAATAGAAAACCCAGCCACTGCTTTGCATTGTTCTATTCTATCTGAGTTGTTCAGGTTAGCATTAAACAATATAAGATTAAGCACTTGTCAGGTGAACTAATGAGTTTTGGATTGATTTCTGTCTTCTGCAATGCTACTAGCATTTTTGACAGGTATGATTTATAAGGCATTCTTTGGGCCTGTTCATGAGAAGAGCTGTTTATTTTGGTTGATGGACAGGGTTTCTAATGTTCCCAGTGGAGTGTGCAGATGGCAGGAAGGACAGTAATCTTTGAGACCATCTCTCAACGTCTAGGGTATGTCTCTTATAAATTTGTAATCAAGATCTCAAGAAACTAATGTGGGCAGGCTGCCTCTGAAATTGTTTTTGCGACCTTTGGCCAATGTAATGCTCCCTGAAAAATGTATGTCTGGTACTTTTGCTGTTTAGTAAATGGAGCTTGTATAGGCAATCAAGAAACTATACTTTCCTTTCTAACTGATGTGACATATATACACAGAAGCAGAGTTTTAGACATTTACAGTTCTATTCCCTCCAGCGTAGAAGACATTTTTTTGTACATTTTATGTCTATGGATATTTAGTGCACTAGTAGACTACAAAAAAAGCAGACAGACAGTCTGTGTTGGAAACCTAATGGAATCTCTAAGGTGTGAAGATAACAAATCTAAGCAGCTGCACTGAATAATTTCTATTCTCCTCTGCTGTTCTTTCCACCATTTTATGTTTCTGGGTTTTTTTCTATTTGTCTTGTTTATAATTAGATTGTACAGTCTTGGAAACACAGGTCTATATTGATGCATCAATATAGAGACAACATGGGTCTGTCTTTTATTATTTTCTTAATTCTAAAAGCTAAATAACCAGCCTTTAAAATACACTGAATAACACTTATGTGAGTATTTCCTGAAAACTTAAGAGAAAAAGGATGATTGTGGTGTGAATTCAGACATCTAAGATGGACTTTCACAGCTGTCAGATGGTAAATAATAGTAACACCATGTTAAGATGATTACATGGCTTGACTCTAATTCCAGTCCTGCAGAGCTAAGTTGTCAAAAATTTGACTTCCTAGCACTAAGGAACTTAATAGGAGGTTTGATTTCCAGCGAATTTAAACTAATGACATATTTAACCTTAGGCTTACAAGTTTGAAAGCTTTGACCTATTCTATTATTCAGATCCGAGTGGTCTTTTCAGTCCTATTACTAAGTCCAATGGTGCAGCATTCTTTCCCCACCCCATCCCCACCATCCTCTTTCACAAGTTTGTGTATCTTTTAAAACAAACCCCGATTTTTCAAGGTCTGTTCTGTACCATTCTGCATGTAGGATGATGATTTTTTCTCATATAAACATTGCATCTAGGTTGAGCATAAGCATAGGTATAATGATGCTTTAATGTCTAGCAAAGACATTGAGGAGTTGACTCCATAAGCCTCTGACACTGTTTGAGATGGTCTTGGGTGCATAAGACATAAGACATATGCAAGTGTGCCAGAAACACACTTGCATAAGTGACAGAAATAACAGAAACATAACATTTTCAAAAACATATCTACTATGATGGTAGTTTACTACCAAGACAACTCTTATATCTTGCAAAAGGTACCCATAATATAGAGAAAAATTGAACTTCAAATGAGGACAGGGACAAAAAAGAATGTTGATATTCAAAAACTAACATCCAAACAGACCTCTTATATAGTCATTGGACACACCTGACAGTGATAGTCATTGGTTTATGACCAGCATGCTCTATTCTTATCTACATTATCCTAAAGAGCTGGAATAATTTTATCTCTCTTGGACTCAGCTAGACAACGTAATCTCTTCTCATAGGATTTTATAGTTCAAGCACCCCTTTTCTCACACTTTAGGAGAGGCTAGGTCTTTACTGATGCTCCAAGTCATTGATTTGTACTGCCTGTGAATACAGCATATGCATAGTGTCAGCCTCTTCATTTATAAATTATTCAATATCCATTCTCACTAAACTTGTTCCAGTTTTGTTACTTCTTTTCTCAAGCTGCATGTCAAAACTATCTATACAATTTCAGGTAAGTTCTCACCGCAGTTTTGTGTGGATAAAATGACGAGTCCTTACCTCTACTGAAAACACCTCATTGAACAATCACAGATGTTTTTCCCATGGCTGCATGCTGTTGAGCACTCTTCCTCTATGACTGACAACAATATCCTGATGTTTCTTCCCTTCAGATGTTACTAAGTGATAACCTAGCAGAATTTTATACATGAAAATCTTGCTACTACTCCCTCAGCTCATGAGCTTCCACATTTTAGTAAGGAGTTCAACCATCTTTACCCTTGTCTACTATATTATCCATTTCTTTCTACATGGTATCTAATTCTTCCTCTGCACTGATGATTCCCTCATGCCATCAGCAAATTTCGTAAGCAATCTCCTATATTTCATGCCAACATTGCTGTTTAAAAAGATAAAAATGCATGAACCCAGACTCGGTCAGTAAGCTATTTCTAGCCTCTACCACCTCTTTTAATATGGTTTCTTACTTCTTTAAAGATCTTGAAAGAACTTCTGTTTTCTGCTCCTTAACAGCAAATATCTTATGGGGCAACTACTGAATATATTATCATTTAGCAATACTGGATTTACCTTTTTATTATTATTTTGATAAACCCCATTCATTTAATTTGAGAAAAATACTTAGTTTCTCTACGCCATTTCTCTTGTTCCCATCAACTGAATGTTCATTCCTTGGAGACTCTTAACATAGTGCATGCTATTGAGATGAAATTGGTGAAACTGAAGTCTAGTGGATAATTTGCTTGCCCTTTGTTAAGTGCAGGTACAGTGTTTTTTTCTTTTACATATGTAATCCAAACATATGTTTCTAGCTTTGCAATTTTAGGTGAGTTGATGATAGTGTCCATTACATCCATTATGAGAATGAAACTTATGAGGCATTGATTCCATCTTGATTATGCTCATTTCAGGATCCGTATCTTTATTACCAACCTGACTTTAATATCAAAAGGATTAAAAAGCAAAGAAAAATGTGAATCCAGTTTTAGGTCTAACCATGCTTTCTTTTGTCTCAAACAGTGGAAAATAAAGGGTTGTGTTAGATCCCCACACCTTCCCCATCACCTTTACCCACATGCTCACAGGAGGATGCACCAGCTGCCTAGAGCTATATAGCCCTCTACACTAGCAGCAGAACAAGGCAGATTTTTCTAACACAGAGGTGCAATGTTTTATGCCCCTTAACCTCTTCACATCTACTTTGTTTAGCCATAGTTTAAATTAGCAAACACTTTGGGACCTAATTTGTTTGCAGCAAGTTCCTGTCAAAGTTCAGAATTACTTCAGAACTCAGAATGAAAACTCAGATTGTGCTGCAATTTTATTGACTCCTGCAGTCAATAAATCTCCCCTCACTCAGATGAGTGAGTGAGCATATCACACAATCCATTTCTCACCACTGTTTTTCTTTGGTTTGATCTGTAAAGAGCAAAAGCTATTTTGCTTCCTATTTGGCCCCCGTAGGTTAAAAGGACAGATGAATTTGGGTGAAATAGTACAACTGTCATCTACTGGTTTCAAATGAGGGTCTGGGAAAGGATTACCCAGGACTTCAGCTGGCAGATGACTTTTTTCTCCCACTGCAGATCAAAAATTAATTTGTGGAAAGAAAAAAATGCTCTTGAAGAAAAAAAAAATGTAACTTTGATGGGATATTGTAGGTAATCCAAAGCTCACTTTCTGTACTCAAAACTCTGCTATTCACACCCACTAGAAAATGAATCAGACTATTATGGATTATTATTACTTCTGTGTATATAGCAGTAAAACTTTACAGGCATGTCTGCTGTCTTCTCATCTCCCATCTGTGTCTCGTACCAGTGAGCTGTACCAGTGAACTATTCTATGGCCATGGCCATTCTCTGTACTGCAATTTCCCTACTTGGGAACTGAAAATAATGACAACTTTCTTTCCAAGGGGTTAGGAATGTATGACAATGAATAATATTCTACAAGTCTAAGTCAAAAGTTCACTAAAGTAGCTGAGAATCTTTCAGCCAAATTCAAGATGCATTCAACTAGGTGCTATAAAGGCTAAATCATTCTATTATAGAACAAATTTCAGGAATAATTTAACCCCATTTGCAAGGCAGCAAATGATTTCGCAATAAACACTAATTTCTGCAAACAGATTTGTTTATTCATTTATTCATTCCATAATTTTCAGCCTTTGGCAGGTTCCCAGAAAAATTATTCAGTGCTTATTGTCCCAAATACTGTTCTGTGATTGCCCATCTGAATCATATGGCAATGGTTTTAATCTGTCTAGTCAAATGACTAGAAGAGAAGAATAATTATGATACAGTTTTCTTTATTTTTTTTACTTTTTTTTTTTTTTTCCAGATATATGAACACCCTGAAAGTTTTTGGATCAATGTGCAGATCCCTGGATAAATTGAATTCACACAGATTACTATATCAAATGTCCAAACACAACCTTTCTCTGTGGCCTTTCCTGTAACTTTTAGAATTAGGCAATGGACTATAGACTATGCCTGAAATGGTAAATTAGGTGTTTCCAATACTGTTCTTTGACAGTGATGCCAACAGACATGATCAGACCAGGTTCACAGAAGTAACATTTCTTACTGTCAAAAATGGCGTGGCTGTATGCTGAATTCCAAATGAGATGGGTTTCTTACCCATTAAAAATTCCAGACTATTCCGGGACTTGTTTGTGAGAGAGGAAGTCAGCCCAGGCCAACTCAACATACAGAAAAACTTCTACAAATTAACAGCCTAAAAGATCAAACTCCAGAATCTGAGAATACTCTTTGGCAATCAAAACTTCTGAGGCCAGGAGAACACAGACTGAAAACTGTGTCTTTAGATGGATAAAAAGTTCTACTGAAGATCAGAAAGTGGTAGTGGGTCCATGAATCTTCAGGCATATAATTTGGTCATCTAACATCGTCTTCAGTTTCAGCTGTCTCTGTTTATAGCTATCAGAGAAAAAACATGTGCCTCCAGAGTCTCATTTAAAGAAATTGCACAAGGTGAAGAGGTTTGATGCATTTAAATAGTTGTAAGCCATGAAGAGTTTGATTACATGAGACTTGGAAAGTATCACACCTCCTTTAATAAATTAAAATCTCTCTCATCCATGTTTTCTTCTTTTCTTTTTTTCCCCCAAACCTATGCATCTATTTCCAATTCTTGACTTTATAAAATAAATTGTATTTTAAAAGATTAAAAATTACACTTGAAATTATTTCAGCATATATGTAATGAAGATATAAGACCAAATCTCATGACAAGAATAGGGAAACATTGGTGTAGTTTGCATAGGGAAGCTGTGAATTCTCCAGCATGGGAGGATTTTAAGAGCAGACTATAAAAACAACTACCTGAAAGATACCCGAGATGATATTTTTCTGGATCAAAGAAATTGAACAGAACACCTATTGAGACACAGATTATCTTATTACCTAGGAGTCTAGCGTTCTATAGATTTATAGTGGTCAAAATCTTATGACTGGAATTTCACGTGATCCTCCTGGAAAACAGGCAATCAGATAAAATTAGAGATATTCAAATCAGAGGTTTCAATTTTGATAAAAGTACACTCATCTTTATTTTGTCAAATACAAACTGTCAGTGACTATTTTAATGACATTTTGCAGAGTGTAATCCTTTAAAAAAATTGTTTAATAATTATCTGACCTTCTCCAATGATTTTTTATGTGAAGCTCTAGAACTGAATGAAAGAAACATTTTATCTACAGGTGTTAACATCATATTATTTTATAGATAGGGAAATGGAATCCATGAGAGATAAAAAGGACTAGTTTTGAGATCCTTGTGAATCCTGTAATGTCATAATTTTGCCAGTGTTTTTAAGCATTAACTGCCTGTTTGTACTTGTGTTTGATGTCAATAATCTCAGTCAGTAAATTACTTTGAATACAAATTTTGAAGCCAGTTTTGAGAATATCCATGGAACACATGACCCTGTATATGTATAAAACAAAATATTTGGACATCCAAATATTATGGGAGAATAAGGCCTGTGGACCTGAGAAGTATATATGAGTTTGTATTGCTGACATAAATGAAATCTCTTTCAAAAAGAGTTTAAAAATCTATCATGGCCTTTCTGATTCAACAACAAAGACTCAGAATGCTGATCCTCATTATGCCACATTTCAACCAGAAGATGCACTATCCCTCACATTCAATTAATTCAGTAACATGTCATCTCAGGCATGGCTCCCATCTTCTCATTTTAAATCTTTGCACTGTAATAATCTACAAAATCCTTTAATTTCCACTGGAGTAAAATCCTTTTTTGTTGTTCATTTTTGAGGCTCTTCAGAGTTAAAAGAAGGAGGATTTCATATGACCTTCAAGATGGAAAGTCCCATTCGATTTTCCACCTGCTCCACTGATGGTCAACAGACCAACCTTTAAGGTGTTCAGGTTATATTTTGGTAGTGACTACAGTTTTATCAGAAATTTAATCAACTTGCCCCTGTTAAATATTTATCCAATTATGCAAGTGACAAGCGAAAAATGAATGAATCCCTTTTAACGTAATATAAAATAGCACATAGCAGAAGGGAATTTTATCATTAAAGATATAATGAGATCATGAACACCTCCAAAGGGGTGAGTTAATCAAATAAGGCCATAATATGACAAGCAGCCTGTCAGAAGAAATTCTATTTGCTGCAGTATGTGAGTTGCATTTGAGTTAATAATTGAGTCACATAACCATTCTACCAACCTTGTTAGAGGATGTCACACTCAGCTTCGTTGATGAAGGAGGACAAAAGTAGACTGTATGAAAGGGGAATTCTGAGAGCTGATATTGACAGTAGGTGTAATTACAGGAATTGCTGACAGTTACAGATACATACGTTTCCCCCAGGCACATAATGTGTACTGTACTCCCTTCTCCAAAATAATAACCCCATGCACTAAGTGTAGATAGAGGTACACTTGAAGAACAAACTATATAGAGAGAACAGTCTGAAGCATATGGCAGAGGAGACTCAAGATATTTTCCTTTCTTTTGAAAAGGAAGAGTTAAGGCCATATCCTTAGCTGGTCCCAAACCTTACAGCTCCATTGACTTCAGCTGAGATCCAGTGATTTACACAGGTTAATGCTCTGTCTCACAGTATGTAATCTTTTCCCATTAATGTTTACCTGCTGTGCCATAATCACTACAAAACGCCCGACAATAGCTAGACAGTGGGTGTGCTGTGACTGCCACTTACTACACAAATCATAATCATGCTATTGGTACCTTACACTTCCTCCATTTATTTGTCATATCCATCTGGTGTCTTTCCTACATAGACTAAGAGTAGACACTGTCTACATGTGCTGTTCTCATCCTACACTGGGAATGAAAATAGTATTGCAATAGCAATAAGCAAAAATTAGCATCTGATTTCTAATAGCATCAACAAAGTACTATAAAAGCTCTCTCCCTCCAGGAGCCCAAGGTGCTTGGACTACTTTGCAAGTTGTGTTTTGTCAAAAATGAGGTATAAGGTACTAAAAGTTCAAAGGATTAGCCTGTGATTATACTATTGGCAGATCTTTTTCCAGCTACAAAGGATAAAAAAAGGATGAGGAAATTCATATCATTATTAAACATAACTTTGCTACAGGTAATAAATTATACCAAGGCTAAAGCTGTATAGAAGCTGTCATAATAGTTCAACAAGGATAAGTATAGAGTCCTACACCTGGGGAGGAACAACACCATGTACCAGTTCAGGTTAGGGGTAGACCCACAGGAAAGCAGCCCCATGAAAAGGAACCTTGGTTTACTGGTGGACAATAAATTATACATGGAACAGCAATGTGCCCTCATGGCCAGGAAGGCCAATGGTATCTCGGGGTGCATAAAGAAAAGTGTGGCCAGCAGGTGAAGGGATGTTCTCCTCTCCCTCTACTCTGCACTAGTGAGACCACATTTGGAGTACTGTCTTCAGTTCTGGTCTCCCCAGTTCAGGAGGGACAGTGAAATACTCGAGAGAGTCCAATGGAGATTTACAAAGATGATGAAGGGACTGGAACATCTCTCTGATGAGGAAAGGCTGAGAGCCCTGGGGCTATTTAGCCTGAAAAAGAGAAGATTGAGAGGGGATCTTGCTGATGTTTACAAATATCTGAAGGGTGGGGGTCAAGTCGAAGGGGCCGGTCTCTTTTCAGCTGTGCC
>JANHFX010002476.1:52514-64345 GCA_027560015.1 Chloroceryle amazona
GATCTGTTCCTGTGTGGCCTTCCCTGGGTGATCCAATGCTATCAGGGGGGTTGGACTCAATGATCTCCAGAGGTCCCTTCCAACCCCTACCATTCTATGATTTTGATACACCCTGAATCTCAACAAAATTAATTAAAAATCAGGATTTGTGAAGTCTCTGAAAAAGAACCAAATAACTGCTGACACTGTCTGCTAGGTTTGGATAAGTTTACCTTTTGGAAAAAAATTCAAAAATGCAAAACACAGCTCATACAGAAGGAACTTTTGAGGATTTAAGTTTATAATCATGTCACTGTAGAGAAGTGAACATATCTTACTTACCATCTTATTGATCTTGTAATATTCATATAAGAGGAGAAGACATGAGAATGCCACCTCTGTACCTTGGTCATCTGAAACACAGTTTCATCTAAAAACAATCACCAGGAACTAGCATGTAACAGTCATATTGTATTTGAAATGGCTTAAAGAAGAAAATACTGTCATAGCAGTGGGAAGAGATAACACTAGCAACCATAACACAGACATATATATAATAAAATAAATAAATAAAATAATAATAATAAAAAAAAATCAATGTCCCACATTGGATTTCAGATGATCTCTATACAAGACTGTCTTAACCACTTACCTTGTGATTCTACCATAAAGCCATAATTTACTATTTGTTCCCTGGTTTACTGAGCCTTGCAACATTTTATTTGTGAATCAATTTCCACCTGCCAGTTCAAAACAACTGTGCTTCACTTCCATCATCCTTTGCCTCTCTCTTTTCATAGTCCCTTTAATATAAAGAAAGCCTCTTTTATGAGTTAGTGGTAAGCCTGCTGCAATGGGACACTCACCTTGGCTGAAGAAGCAGGCAGAGTTTATTACAGACAACATCAAAATGTCCTGACCTCCCCGAATAGTTAGTACAGAGTGCTGGCAGGGCACCTCCAGTACTGTTGCCGAAGGGGACAACTCCTGTCTCCAATCAGATGGAGCTAACAGCTGTTAAGCCTTTCTGCCTCAACTCCTTGCTAATTTTGCATTGCTACACTTTGCTGATTTTATTTCATTAGTAAGATATACATTAAACCAACCTGAGTCATCTAAAACAATAGAGTCTAAGGTGGGACCTCAGCAGCTATGTGCTGAGGCTGTGCAAGTTCTCAAGGATAGTTCTCCAGGCAACTCAGGCTGTGTTCTGAATCTTATCCGAGTTCAGTTTAGACCTCCAGATATAAATGTGTGTATGTGGGTTATGTCCAGTGTCATTCAGGGAATAATTTAGATGAGTAGCCAGTTCATCTGTGGCAGAGAATGATTCAGGAGGACCACCTGCCTTGTGGCAAGCTCCCCGCTGACTATAAAGACAGCTTCACCACCTAGCACTGATGTAGACACCTATACAGAGGCACTTAGTTGTGGACATTTTAAACAAAAATCTAAATCCTACTGACCAGAGTTTTTTGGGAGTGGGGTTTTGGGGTTTGTGCTGGGTTGTTTTTTTTTATATTTCAAAAATAAGGTGAGTATTGTCTGTAGACCTCTCTGGGCTAAGGAGGCCCATTAGAGAAGCTTCTAAATTCACTTGAAGTATCTCTTAAACTGGCTGAGTCTTGTCCATAGGAAAATGCATCAATGGTAAAGCTATCAAAGTCAGTAGTACAATGAATTATTCCAGATGAGCAGGACCAACTCGCATAGGTCCTGCTATTAAATACTAGAACAAGGATAGCCATGTACCAAAATAGGATGTCAAAAAGCAATATCAAATCCTATCAGATTCTCATCAAATGATTATCTGTGTCAAATCTCAGTGATTTCTACAAGCACATCCCCTGTTTAGTAAAAAAATTATAAGATTTCAGTGAAACCAGTGAAATTTAGTGAAGCTGCCTAAGAGCTTGCATATTCAGTAGGCATTTTGACATGGTACTACTGTATGAAGACACAGAAGGCTGAACAGCAAAGCTATAAATATAGTGGGACTCTGCTTCCAAGAAACACACCTACGCAGCTCACTATCTGTAATTTAACAGAGTATTGAAAGATAGAAGTTTTCCATAGCCACCTTCAGGCTGGACAGGACAGGAAAAGTGGACAACTCAAAGTAAATCAAAAGGAGATGAATCTCACAACCAAATAAACAAATACAAAAGACAATATGTGACTTTGGGAGATTTAAATTCATTATCTTATGGCGGAGCTGCAGAAGAGATAACTGGTTATTTGTAGCATGTTTCCTTTGCAGTCAGTATATAAGAAGCAAGGCATTTGCTGACATTTTCTGCAAAGCTCTAACTTTTTGACTGTACTTAGATGAACTGTAGGGGTTTTAGATCGTTCCTGTATTTCAACTTCTCTTTGCTTGCTTATTCATTTATTTCCTTGTAGGTACAAACTTCTTCACAACCAACTTTCGAAAGAGATCTGAGGACATGTCTTTGAACCTTGCACCATCTGAGTCCTTTGAGCTGTGTATTTCCACCTGATGGCCCTTAAAGCATCTTAAGCGCTGCAGAAGGTGAGGGCCAGAGGTAGAAGAATGCAATTTTTCATGTATCATTAACTTCTCCTTCCTGAGTTGGAACAGATCACCTCTGTCATTTCAAAAATGTTGCTAACAGCAGAGAGAATTTTTTCCCTGTACCGTAAGTATTGGAAGAAGCAAAACGCAGTTCTAGTCTTGATGCCATTATGCTGCTTTGAGGAGATGTGGTATATAGGGCTATTTTGTAGGTATAATATAGTCTGAACCAAAATCCTTCATAAATAGCTATCTTGACTCACTCAATAACTGAATGCAGAGACAGATTTTGCATAAATTCTTAACATCTATAAAACGTATTTTGGAGGTTTTGTAATTCTTTTCATAAAGCAGTTAGGTGAATTCAAGAAAAGGAAAACTCCAGATTTTTCTCTGGTATTTTGGAATTCTTTCTTGAAAAGGGAAAAAACAATGCTTACCTTTAAAGGATTTGGGGGACTGTAACAGATGTAGAGACTTAGCTGAAGTAATATTCCCACAAAAATACCACAATAAATAACTCATAAGTTTGTAAGCATCTAGAGGATAATAAGAGCCACAGCCAGTTTACATTCATCAAAAACAAATCATGTCAAACTAATCTAATTCCTGCTACTACAAGGTAACTGGCTTTGTGCATAAGGGAGGAAAAGGAAATGTCATATAATTTGACTTTAGCAAAGCTTTGACACTGTCTTACATGAAGGACTTACAAAAAAGTTTCAGAAACATTATCTAGGTGAACCTCTAGAGATTATGATTACACAACTACTGCCAAAGCATCAAAGTTAGATAGCTACCCCCACTCAATAATGTCGGCTATTTAGGATTCTGTCTGATGTCTGATACCATTCATAATTTCATAAATGGTCTGGATGAAAGAATAGAAAACATATTTATTACAGCCACAGAGAGCACAAAGGTGAGAGTCTGCAAAGACAGTGGAGAAGAGGACTAGAATTCAAAACAACTGAAGACAAGTAGAGAAAAAGCACAGTGCTGTTCAGGAAGGACAAATGTAAACTGGAACTCTTGGAAATACAGAACTGCACACATACCAAAGTGGATTTCTGGCCCAGCTGAGATGTTGCAGAAAGAGTATGCTTGTTCACAGAAGACATAAAATTTGGAAGGATGGGAACCATTTGTAAAGGATCCTCAAAAGAGAATGACACTGATTTGATCATGTGTAGAAAATATGACCTAGGAAAAAGGCTTAAAAAAAAAGTATATTTTAATACAGAGAAAAGGAAAATAGAATGTATGGAAATGGTCTTCAACAGTAAAAGGTAGCTAGAGGAAAGAAATAAACTATTTTCTCTATCTACTTTTTTTTGGCCAAAGGATAATAAAGCAAAGGAGATTAAAATTCAACATCAGGAAATGTTTTCATGACTGAAGAGTTTTTAAGAAAAATTAGACTAGTATTTGTCACAAGTGACATAGCTGACTCTGTCTATATGAAAGGAGATGGACATGACCTCTTAGTGTCTCTTCTAGCCACATTTTCTTTTATTTCTCCAAGCAAAACACGTATTTCTCTCTCTGAAAAATACACCTATCCTTAACTGAAGGACAAATACACTGAAAGTAATAACTGTCTCTCTTTAGGGTTCACAAAATACATAGGAGCAACTGCTGTAAAGATAGGAGTCATCTCATACACAGCTGAGAATTGTGAATGAAAACAGAGTCTCAAACATTTTTTTCATGTGGGAATTGGTACTTCTGATGAAAAAAACCTACTCAGTACTGGAGTACATCATGCAAACCCTAACAATCTGATTTGAATAATCATATTGAGAACTGATATATTACATTTATTGACCTCTTTCTGTAAGATCCTGGTATCTTAGAATGGGGCAAGGGAGAATTAGCATTCTTCTCTCTATAATCCTGAGAGATGCCATAGGGATTCCAAGGGGGAAAGGTTTATATAACATGTGAATCTAATGTGCGTTCATTGTTATTGCTCTCTCTGCTGGAAATCATGTTTGGAAGACTATAATATACAGTCACAGGTCTGGCTCTGTAACTTTCCAAAACACATTGGCTTCTTGTCAACTAGAATTGTTCCAGCACTACTGTCCTTGGCACCTGTGATGCTCACCACTCCCAGGTGCAAAAACCACACCAAAGCAAACATATCTTGACTAAAAATTCAGATACTGTATATTTGCTAATTTTTTTTTTTTCCTCCAACTCAGTATTAGCCAAATTCCAAAGAACAGATCCCTTCTCCAAATGAGTCCAAACCCGAACAAGCTGTATCCTTAAAAAGCGGTGGTTGTAGAAGAGTATCACACATTTTGTACAATACTTGACCGATAGTGTAGCCCCAGACAGTTATCATTTAACAGCCCTGTGTCAGAGTTGCCAGCAGCAATCACACAGACATGGGGTTTAATATGGAAAGCAAGGTATAGAAAATCAGCCTCACACTCCACCAGATTTTGAGCAGATACAAGAACAACAATAATTTCTGCCTCAGGGAAGTGTGCTGAATCAAGGTATGTTAGGAGTCTAACTGCAGCACTACATGCTTTGCTCTAAAACTCAGAAACCCCAGTGAAAAACTTTGTAAAGACTGAGTGTTTTGCACTAGGTGCAATTTTAACGTACAGTGTTTTGAAGGTCAGCCTGAGCTTCACTGCCAGCTGATAGTGCTAACCACTTCAAAAACTGGCTGGGGTCTGTCTGGAGGCAATGAACTCCATGTGGGATAGACACATCCTCAGGGCAAGGAAACCAAGGTTAGATTTGGGCCATCGCTCTTAAATTGTAAACTCTGGTCTACTGACAACTGGAACTGAAAGCATTCATTTGTTTCCGTTAAATCACCAAAAAGATATAAGAAAAGGTAATAACACACATATATCGCTGACCCAAGGCCCAATCATTTTGGAAACATAAAAGGAAAAAAAGGCTTAAAAGGTATTAATCTATGATTCTTTGGCACTTCAGGAGTGCCTGAAACATCCATTCTTGGGAGCATGAAGTTGTCAATAGCTGATCTATGTCTTGTCAATTCCGAATCAGAAATAATGAGGTAAATCAGTTACACCTAGGTTGGCACAAATCTTTTTTTTTTTCTTCTCTCCTCTGGAACCAATTACCAAAGTAACTCTGAAACAGCTAATGTGATATACAGTCTTTCCAATCAGCAGATTTTCCAGGAGCATCAATCAGTCAACTGTCTGCAGCTCTGAGATGGAGCTTAACTCTCTCTAAATGAATAAAAAGAAACCATCTGGAAGACACTTTCCTCCTGAGCAAGAAGATGTGCTGACTGTTAGCTGGTGTCATTGCAAAGCATTTGTGAAACACCAAGAACAACAGAGGTTGTTTCACATATTTACCTGTGTACTGCAGTACCTAATTTGAATTTCACTATGATCTTTGTCCACAGAATTTCTCCTTGGCTGAATTAATTGGAAGTTCCTCCTCGAGGACTGGCAGAAGAGTGGTACAGAGGACTTGTCACAGATGCAGGTATGCCTCTTCAAGGCATATGCCAGGTCTGTCCATTCCATTACTTCTCTGAGCTGCAGGAAAGCCACTGCTGAATACTCCCTGCTTAAGGCAGGCCAGTGAGCCCTGGTAAGGTCAAAAGCAAAGAAGCTTTGAAAGAAAGCAAGAAAGGAGGAGAAATGTAACAAGGGCGCAAAAATGGAACAAGTGCATGAATGATAACAATGCAGAAGATAGAGCCTCTGTTCTAGATGCCAGTGTAATAGATGTAAAATATACATCTAGGCAGTCAGACAGACAAACAGGGGTTGTTAACCTACCAGTCCATCATTAAACAAGGCTGCACTAATGGGAAAGAAACCTCTGCAACAGTTTTTCATGTCTCTTACCTCTGGATACAAAAGCAGCTGGGAAACTCTCAGCATCTTCTTTTGAGCAAGAAGAGCAACTGCGCAAAAGGTTTTGCAGGGTTGATCATATACTGGACTACCACCAGCTATGTATTCCTACGATGTTTAGTTTTATTGCCCTCATATAAATGTGCATGTTTTCATAGCACGTTTTTTTCAGGCATTTTCTAGGAAAAAATGTGTTCTTCTATCAAAATGCCAGAAATGAGTTTGCTCTCACACAGCTCTATCAAGAAGCTAATTTTGCTTTGAGTATGTTCAACTAAAAATTAATTGCCACTGCATGCAAAGCAGTAGAAAAGAGGTGAGGCTTTCACTGTAAAAGCTCCTGAAGGTAACATAAAATGGACAAATGTTCCTATTAGGCTTATCACACTTGGAAGATTTCAGAGAGTCAGCAGAGATTGATTTCCTCTTGGCACTTAATCTGGACATTTAGATGGACATTTAAAAGGATTCACAATTGAGACAGTTTTAAGACTCCTCAAAAAAAGTGTATATGATTGGAGGTGGATCTGCTTCTAAACTAAGTTGACTGAGCAGTTTTCTTGGACTATCCTCTATATTCATAGAAGCTTCCCATATGAAAGTCATGAAAGAGACATTGTAGCTTACTTCCTCTCTTTTTGATATTTTCCTTTTATTTATGTGTACTGCAGTAGGCACACTTCAAAATTATATTCTACATTTTAGCTATCTTTCACTTTCTGTTTAAAAATAGCACAGAATCTAACCATGGTAGTAAGGAAATAGTCTAAATTTCTCCTTAAAAATGAGAACAAACATTTTTCCCTAAAAGAAAAAAATCTTCCCTGTCTAGAGCTCAAGATGCAGGTAGGATACTATAATGTTCCATTTAAACACATCCCACCACCTAAAATGATGCAAAGGTTTTATAAAACCTCCCAGGTGTAAGTCAGGTTGATTCCTGAAACAGAAATGTCTAGGGTTTTTGTTAGAGCTTAGCCTAGTCTATAGAGAGACAAACTCCCAATTTGCCTTTGAACCTCAGCTAATCCCCAGGACTTTTGCTGACGCCCTGCTCCACCACAAACCACTGCCTTAGGAACATGTGCTTCTTAAAAATGCATTCTTCATCCTTTTTGCTTCTTAGAGGACACATTTCTTCAAGACAGGAGGTTCAAAAGTATTATCATTCATTGTTTTCTAGGTCAGTCTTGGGCTAACTTTCACAAATCTTCAGTTAAACACATTTGCTAAACATGAATCTTCAATTGCTAAAACATATATCTTTAGGAGGTTTTGCTTTTTTTCCTCAGTTGTTCTGCTACCTGCTGTTAAAATGTACCTCAAAAGTAAAGACTGATGTAGCTTCCACAAGATAGATGCAAAATTAGAAACAATGACCCAAGTGATATAAGTTACAGAGGGAATTTTGTTTTGTTTGTTTGTTTGTTTGTTTTTTTGCCAAGAACTCACCCCCTCTGTGATTTTCTTCCATGATTATCCAAGAACCTTTCTTAGGGCTGTAAATGGAACCACATTTCCCCTTGCACGATACTGTAACTAAAGTCAGCAAACTGTCAGCTGTGGCAGATTGTGCCTGGTCTGTCTAATTGAGTTTGATTAAGAGTTTTGTTGCCATCACTTGTTTTACTCCCTTCCCATGTAAACATTTTACATCTTCTCTTTGTTAAATACTGTTTTACTTTGTTTATCTGGTAGAACTGCCACAGAAGATGAACATTCAAATATAGAATTAATGAACATTGATGTCATTGTGTTCAAAGGAACATAAGGTTGGGAGGGGGAAAAAAAGACATTTTAATTATTGGAGTGTTTGGTGGGAGTTGATTTTACAAACACTATCATTATGTTGACAACAGCGAAGCAATACGTTCCACAAAGCTTTTGTTACTTCCAGGAATGGGAGGATAGAGCATGGATATTAGTTTTTTCATTGCAGAAATTCTTTCTTGGAGTCACAATCAGACCGAGCTGCCTGTAGGCAATGGAAAAAAAACCCAGAATTTCTGCTCCCTGGTATCTCACCAGTGTCTAGATAATGTAAATCCAGTGGAAACAATACAGATGAGGAGCATACTACTTTGATGTTTGCAGCTAGAAAGATGCAAGCAAAACAGGAAGACATTCAAGGCTCTGTGCAGTCACCCTCATGTATGTGCCCTCTCCCCCATCAGATGCAAGCCTCATAATGCCACAGATTTCACACAGCATGCAGGGGAAAACAAGTCATCTTGGAGCAGTATCCAGAGGCCAGATGACTCTCTTCCCTGAATTTGCTGCAACAGGAGAGGGTATCGGACCTTTCTCATGAAAAGAGGAAGATGCAGTTGAAAGCATCTCTAATGACATCCTTAGACTCCTAAACTTAAGAAGATAGAAAATCATTTTACTTTGGAAAGCTTTGTCTTCCTTGAAAATGGAAACACTTCCTTAAAAAAAAAGAGTTGTTTTGCCAGAGGTTTGCTTACAATTTTTGTGTCTCAGTATCACAAGAAGATCCCACCCAAACTAGAAATGTTTATTTCAACAGAACTACTGTGATCTCTTTTATAATGAAAAAAAAAATAAATCTGGTAAGGCTGTGCCTCACAATTTTTTTTTTAGTTACTTTGTTTTTGCTTGTGTGTCAGGAATTAAAATATCTCTGACGAATATGTGTGGAAGAGAAACAAAACACTCAATCTTTAAATTTTTTTCAAAAGTACTCAACAGCTGTTTTCAAATTAATTACTCTCCAGTGATGTCCGTTCCTAGGTCAACATAATCTGTTTTCTACTGTCTTGAATTATGGCCAGGCCTGGCAAAATATATTCTGTTAAACACTCTAGTGAAGCTAAAGGAACTATTTGCATAAATTAATCCCCATCTCTTTCTGTGTAACTATTGTACTGTAAAAACAAAATGTACCATATTAACTCCTTTAGTATTGTGGCTGAATAAATGCTTACCTTCGAGGCAGCTCTATTACACACAGGTTGAGGTCACACTTTCCCATTAATGAGGTGCCCATAACAGGGCTCAAACCAGGATAAATAGTGAGGGAGTCTTCAATCAGCTGAAATTTGTTCTCATATCAGTACACTGCAGGCATATCTAGTTAGCTTTCATTAGTGTTAATCAAGCACATTACTTGTGCATCAGCTAAGAGCTAAACCTTAGCTTGCACTTTTATACTATTCAGAGTTTTTGATTTAATTTCTTAAACTGAATATCAATTCATGGATAGGCCTAAACTGATTTGTAGTTATAGTGCTTAGACCACTCTAATTGATATAAGATTAATCAATAGCTATGCTGTAATCGATCAGTGTCATATTTATGAACTGCATGCTAATTAATTTGTTCTCTGTCTTGACATTTTAACCATATGAGAGTTCACATCTTGATTATTATTTGTATTTTTAGATACCGTGGTGTAAACTTAAGCAAGGTATGATTAACTAAGACAAGCAAGGTATGATTGAGTAAGACAACCAAGGACACACAAAGGAAAAACCCACAACGATGACAGGTAGCAGTGGTTTGATATTCCAAGAGCTCTCTTTGATTCAGGTACTATTCATACTAATAACAAGGCAGACCAAGAACTTTCTGAAGGGAAAGAGACAGACCTGTAATGAAGGGCCATCTCTAGAGAAGCCAGAGTGCAGGTCATAAGATTTGGCCTAATGGTATTCACTCTCTGTCCCTCTGCACTTCCTATTGGCAAAGCTACCTCGACAGCAACAACCTGGCCAAGGGTTTTCTTCCCTCTCCTGATGGTGACATCTATCCAATTTCTTTCACTGAACTCCATGAAAAATCATTGTTTCTCTGAAATAATAATCCCTCCCTTGGAGCTCTCATTACCAAAATACCACAGATGGTTGCTTTTACAAGCAACTCCTCAGAGGGCAATGAGTGTAATCAGCCAAATGCACGGGGCTTGCTGGGATTAATTGGTTAACAGCACACAGCCAAACACCTCAACGAACTTTCAGGTATTGATCTGGGAGTGCACGCAGCAGATTTGCCTGCACACTTTTTACTCCAGGAGCCAGAGGAATTATTTGCAGTCAAAACTACAAATAGTTGAAATCCCCTGTAAGAAGAGCAAGAAATGACAGCAGAGAGGGACAGGGACATATTCTTTATTGTTTTGCAGCTGGCACTGTTAGTGCTGTGGCAATGCTCCCCATTCATGTCTCCCTAAATTTTGAGTGCAGTAAGTGGTACTGGGGGGAGCAGAACTGTGCACCATCCTACTTTTACAGTATGTCATATTGTTGCCTCCCATAATTTATTATAAAAATAGATAAATCAACTGATAATGTTTATTTGGAATGGAAAATAAAGATCAGTAGTAAATCTTGTTTGGATTCCAAAATCCTCCAAATAAAAGCCTGAAAGAGCTAATTTATTTTTTTTTCTTTGCAAAGATTGCATATCATAAACATATGCTAAGGGCAATTTTTTAAACCATTTTCACTTTCTTTATATTTAATACTCACCACGCTTCAGTACTACCCCTGAGATAATTCAGTGCCCTGAAATTGGATTTACAATAATGCATGAATACAGTTTAATTGTTTTGTTGATTGTTTAGATGGAAACAGGAAAGAAAAGAATACTAATAAAAATGAGACTATTTTGAGGAGGGGAGGAGAAGGAGAGCAAAGTAATCTGAATTTAGCTCTAGAGAGTGTGAACTGATCTCATTTGTATCCTAATCACTGTGCACTGCATCTGGCCAGGATAAATATATTTTAAATGTAGGTGTCAGTTGTTGCTGTATGATTGAAATTCTCAGTTTGTCACATCAGCACTCAGCTGATGTTGCTAGCCCCTCTCCATGGCCCTACATCTGCAGACCAGCCCTGGTCCAGCTCTGTGGTGCTGGCCTCTGGCAGTGATTTGATTTTGGATTAATATATGTGTGTGAAAACACAACCCTGACAAGGGTAACTATTGCTATATTTCTTTCAAATCTGAAGATGATCCATCTAATCACTCACTGGACATGGCAGATATAGTGATATGATCAAGCACTTGGACAGGCTGCACAGGGAAGTAGCTGAGTCAACATCCATGGAGATAGTCAAAAGACACAAATATGGCACTTAGTGATATAGTTTAGTGGAAGACTTGGCAATACTGGCTTAACAACTGGACTCAGTGATGGAGATAACCTTGACCAATGCCCCCTCTAAATCAGGTTGGCTCAGAACAGATTGCCCAGGATCATATCTAGGTGGTTTTGGAAGCTCTCCAGAGCAGGACACATCACAACCTCCCTGGGCAGCCTGTTCCAGGGCTCTGGCACTCTCCAGGGAAAGAACTTTTTCCTCATGTTCAAAGGGAACTTCCTATGTTCCAGTTTATGCCCATTGCCACTTGTCCTATCACTGGGCACCACTGAAAATTCTGGCCCCACCCACTTGACATCCACCCATTAGATATTAATAAGC
>JANHFX010002477.1:0-12545 GCA_027560015.1 Chloroceryle amazona
TATCGGCTTTGTGACACCCGGCCCGATAATCTCCTCCTCCGCTAGCGGTAATTAACCCAGGGAAGGTTTCTCTCCACTTGACACCTTTTCTTTCCTTTGTGATTGATGGAGTCTCTCGCCGTTACAAATCCATGCCATAATTAAAGGAAGGAACTCCACTCCCTCTACCTGATTTATTTTTTAATACAGTCCCCTTTTGATCTCGTCTCTCTCTTAATTAAATTAGGAGCCGTGAATCAACACCCGCCACTACAAAAGCTGTTCTGCCTCACTCACTTTCCTCCACCAAAAGAGTGTCTCCAAATCTTGGTGATGGGGAATTACCAAGAGCTACACAAAACACCTGCTCTGCTCTTGTCTGGATTTTATGAGGAGCAGGGGAACAGACCCTGTGGGCTGGTGGGCTCATGGAGAGCAAACATGACCCCTGCAGGCTTGGGGTGCAGAGCAGGGAGTGAGTGGTGCTGTGGACTGATTTCTCTGCATCTGCCCCACGTCCCTGGTGGGTGCTGAGGCTGCTGGGGGACATGGAGCAGCTGGGAGACCATGGTCATGGCCCCAGGCATCACCCTCCAGTCCCCAGGAAGGGAAATCCCTTCCCAAACCCAAACCTCAGCTCCACCAGGCTTGTCCATCTTTGAGAATCAGGGAATCATTCTGGCTGGAAAAGATCTGTAAGATCATCAAGTGCAACTGTTCCCCCAGCACTGCCAGGGCACCACTGACCCCTGTCCCTCAGCACCACAGCTCCACGGGGGGCCTTGGAAACCCCTCCAGGGGACTCCACTCCTGGACAGCCTGGGACAGACCTGAACAACACTGGAGGGGAAGAAATTGTTCCTCAGCTCCAACCTAAACCTGCCCTGGCACAGCTTAAGGCCGGTTCCTCTTGTCCTGTTGATTGTTCCTTGGGAGCAGAGCCCGACCCGCCCTGGCTCCAACCTCCTGTCAGGAGCTGTCAAAGCCAGAAGGTCTCCCCTGAGTCTTCTTTGCTCCAGGCTCAACAAGCCCAGGTCCCTCAGCTGCTCCTCACCAGACTTGTTCTCCAGACCCTTCCACAGCTCCGTTGCCCTTCTCTTGCCACGCTCCAGCCCCTCCATGTCCTTCTGAGAATGAGAAGCCCAAACCTGCCCCCAGGATTCGTGGTGCAGCCTCACCAGTCCCAATCCAGGAGGACAATCCCTGCCCTAGTCCTGCTGGCCACACTGGTACTGACACAAATGCACAATGAACTGTCAGCCCACAAAGCCCCTTCAGCACTTGCCAGCTTCAGGGGCTCAGCCCATCCTTGAGCACCCCCAGCATATGCAGTGCCTGTCCCTGCCATGCCAGCAGCATCCCTCCTGCACCGACACCACCGTACCCCCGCGGCCTGGCTCTCCAGTGCCTCCTCTCCCCGCTCCAAGGCCACTGCCGAGGGAAAGTCAGATGTCAGCCACCTCTGATGGCAGAGTCCCCAGCCACAGGCTGCCAGCCCACCATGGGCACCCTGCCTGGCTGACACGCATGACCACGGCTGCCGGGGAAGCCGCATCTCACTGGGAGCGTAATGGTGTAATAACTCTTCCCTGCACAGCCTGGGTGATGACAGAGCTTTTAATGAAGGGTAACGGTGGTTTGGTTTAAATGCACGGCACTGTTGACTCATGACTGCAGCAGCCCCAGGACAGGAGGTAGTAAATCAAGGAGGGTTCCCAGCACTGCGCTCGGAGCCTCGTCCCGCTGGAGGCATCTCCTGCGGACAGCCCGGGACGGAGGGCGGTGGGAGGCAGGGACAGGCACCCGCGCCCTCCGCCTCATCCCCCCGCTGAGTGCAAATGAGCCCGCTGCTAATTTCATGAACTTCTGATGATTATCGCCTTTATTTTTAAATCTGAATTCCTTCAGGAGTCACCTTCAGCAGGGGAAGGTGGCCCCTCCCCGAGAGGCGGCGGGGGGGTGTGTGCGTGTGAATTGATTGCCTGTATCTGATTAGCAATTACACTCGGCGCACTTCAGCGGCAAATACTGTCACCCTGGGCTGGGGACCAGGCGATGGCAGATTGCTGGGGGTGGCCCTGAGGAGGGGGGTTGGGGGGGACCAGGAGCCCACAGGGATGGGAACGATGCATCAGCACGCGGATGGTGCTGACACCCACCCTGCCATCGGTCCTGCACTGCACGGAGCAGGACGCCACAGGCACCTCCGGGCTGGAGGCAACAGTCCCTGAAATCATTTGCTTCCCAAAGATTTTTGAGGCTCCAGAGGGAACCCAGTGGGGTGAGCTCTCTGGGCTGGTGCCTGCTGGCGTTTATGAGTTGTGTCTTTAATATAGCGTTGGAATATTTGCTCTGTAAATTCTTAAGAACAGATTTCTAGATGAGCCCTCGCTGGCATTACAGACTACAAATGAATCAGTTAAACTTACAGAAACAAATTGCACTACCCTCCTTTACAGCATAAGCATGTGAGAAGGGACATGAGGCAGCGCTGCAGCTGAGCGTGGTGGTGTCTGGCCACTGTGGCAGCAGGGCCACGTGCCCTGGGCCACCAGCCATCTTCCCCTCTGGGCACGTGTGATGCACGTGGCTGAGCGATGTCAGTCAGCTCCTGCAGCAAAGCTGGGGATCCCCTGATCCAGGACATGACCACCAGGATGCAGAGGGCCCCAGCACATCCCCATTTCCCAGCCAGGAGAAGGTGTCCCAGGGGAAGCAGAGGGTCTCTGCATGCTGGAGCCAGCAATGAGGCACTCAGGAGCATGGAAGGGACACGGGGGACAACGGTCTGACCACAGTGCCTGCTCCATCCCAGGAGGTGAGCTGTTTGCAGAGCCAGCTGCTCTGTGTGCACAAGTTATTTCTGCAAGAGCCTTGACTAAGAAAAGCCATCTGGAGAACAGCAGCAGTGGAGCCGGTCTCCGGGAGCAGCTGGCCCTGTGCTGGGAGCCAGTGGGTTTTGAGGGCTCTGAGAGAACACCATGTCCCCTTGTTCCCAGCCACACCAACTTGCTGGATGGTGGGGAGTGCTTTGCCCCTTAATTCAGGCCTAGAGAAGCCTGGGGCTTTACCCCAATCCCCCTCTTGCCCAGGGCTGTTTCCAGCCTGGGGAGATGCTCAGCTTCCCCACCACCAAGGGCCACAACACATCCAAGATTCAGGCAGACAAATTAAGACCTGGGGATACTCTAAGACCAGATCCTGATGCCTTTGTGGGTGATAGGAAACCAGAGGTGGGGGCTTGAACCCAACACCAGCTCCTGGGATGGGGGTATCAAGTGAGACCCTCTTCCTTAAAAGAAAGGGATTGAGAAGAGGTGTAGCAGGACGACAGTCCCACCACTGCCACAGGGATGCTTGGCCACGGAGAGGGACTGGGAGCAGGTGGGCCAGCAGTGGTCCCACCGTGGCAGCCCTAGGTACAGTGCTTCAGATAACAGCAGAGCAAAGCCTGTGCCCTCCAGCGCTGCCGAGCACGATGATCCCCTGCAAGGGCTGGGACATCTCTGAGGAAGCATAGGGGGAGATAAACAAACAAAAATGCAATATTTCCCTCTGCTGCCAAGGTTCCATCAGTGCTGACTGGCTGGGTTTGATTAAAACTCTCATTTTTTACATTTGAGAAGAATATAATTTAGCTACCAGATTAAAGGCAAGTAAGACCCATGTGAAGATCTGCAGCACACCCCTTTCCTCAAAGCCATCACATGCCATGGCAGGACAGGCTGGACAGTGACACCTCAGGGTATGCTCAGCATCCCTGCCCAGGGGGTCTCTGGGCTGCCAGCCCCTCCACCAGCCTTTCTCTGGCTCAGGATGCACCCTTTTGGCTCCAGCACGGTGTGGAGGGCTCCCCTGGGGATTGCTGGCACTGGGGACCCACATGGCCAAGGAACGGCCACTGCAGGGGTGCAAACAGCTTCTCCAGTGGGCAGGGGCATCAAGACACATCACCTGGTGAAAGCACACCCATGGCTGTGCTTTCACCGCCCAGCCCTGACCTACCCATGTTGGTGAGCTGGACCATCCCTGGGGGGCAGTGGGGCCCTGGGACAGCAGAGCTCGGAGGGGGTGCAAGGGTGATACGATCCAATCCCCAACCCAGGCAGCTGCTGGGCAAGAAGCTCTGCTCTCCAAAATCATCTCCCTAGGGCCTGTTTGAATAGGCACACGCAAGGTTGCTGCCCTGGCAAGCTCTCAGCTCTTTGGCTATCGCTTTTAGATGAGCTGGCTATTTAAACAGCACTTAAGTGTTAACAGCTGCTGGGCTGTAAAGTGTCTCCAGGGCACGAGCCCCAGTTTCCAGGCTCTTCAAAAGCCTCTGTGTAAGAGGAATTAATAACAAAGCAAATTGTACTCGAATGCAGCTTCTAGAGAGATAAAGCAGTGGCAGGGGAGTGGCAGAGGGTGAGGGAGAGGAGTTTAACCTCCGCTCCCCTCCCTGCGCCCGCCAGGCAGTGATGGATGATGCTGTTTCAGGGCATCACAAAAACAGGTCAGATTCGGATCAAAAAGGGCTGAGGTCCACCAGGCTTTCTGCCCGGGGTCGTTACCAGCGATGATGGGCGTCTACCGGTGTAATGTCAAACGACTGCTTTCTAGGCAGGCTGGATTCTCTTCCTAGCCCAACGCTCGGAAGCCAGGAGGGATGGAGCTGCCTCCTGGGGTTTCGCTCGGGTCTCGCCAGCAGCCAGTGATCGATGGTCCACCTGTGTGCCAAACATCTCTGGCTTCAGGCTGCTCCTGGCCAGTGGTGTTTGTTCACTTGGTGATGGACAGAATTAGAGAAAATTCAAGCATAAAAACTTCTACAGCCTCAGCTGGAAGTCACAGGGCTTTCATCCCTAGCATTTGCCAAAATTATCCGTGCAGCCTCAGACAAACCCACCAGCTCTCCACAGAGCTGCCCTTGGTCCCGGCAAGCAGGGAGAAGGAAAAAAAAATGTATTTTAAACAGATGGAAGTTCACAAGAACTAACCATAACTCACTGCATGCCCTGTGGGCAGGAACAAGAGGCTGGCACAGAAAAAGAGCATCTTCTGCAGGCTTCGACCCCAAGAGGGACGTGGTTTCTTCCCAGTTTTTGGCTGGAGGTTTGGGGGAACGGTGCCACTTGTCTGCCACTTGTCTACATCCCCGGGTGGGAAGGCTGCAGTGGTGAGCACCTCGGCGTCAGGGCTCTGCCAGGCACCATGCGGCCATCGCCAGCAGCCATGAGAGATGCCCGAGCGGTCGCTCAGCACTGCGGCGAGTCTGTAAAGGAACAAGACGTATTAGGGGAAAACACTTCTGGGAGAAGAAAAGGGCTGGGCTGTCACATCCAAACCTCACAGACCCTGCAGGGAGACTCCCATTGGGGTCCAACTGTTGGGACAGGGGATGTCCAGTCCCCAGCCGGATGCCATCTGGGGTAACATCCCTCCCAAGCACCGTTTTGCTCCCAGTTTCTAAGGGGATTTGTCTGGCAGGGGCCCTGAAGGTGCTGACAGGGGAGGGAGGCAGGAGCTGGTCCCCCCTGCCCAGGCAGAGAAATGCTGCATCATTCAGAGCTGGGATCTTACCTCCAAATCCCTCTTTCTTTGACAAGAGCAGAATCATCCACTCAATCTTCAAACAGCAGTTCAAAGCCTTTATATCACTCTCAAGATTAATTAGCAGCTAAATAATAATCCAGGATAAGTCTTATCAAGATATAAAGACCACAACATGGTCAGTCAGTGATGTGAGAGATCTAAGAGAGGAGAAAGTTTCACATTCTCGGTTAAATACAGCATCTCCCAGGAAAAGGCAGCCTCTTCCCATAACAAATAGCAGTGTCAGGAGTCAATCCTTAGCAGAGGAACGTGTCAAACAGAACCCTCCTCAGGCAGAGGGGCTGTTGGCTTTGCACGTGTTAATAAACACGTTAAGACACGTGTGCTCAGGCAGGGGAGCAGCAGAGCTCCGGTAACTGTTGCCAGCCCAAGTGTCCACCAAGGCAGCATGTGGCGACCCTATGGAAGACAGGTTGGGGGGGACACGGGGGTAATGGTCAGGCACGTTCTGGGGCAGGAGGCTTGGGAGAGAGGGGGGTGTGGAGCCTGAGGATGGCCATTAAACAGAGACACCACGTCAGGCTTGGGACATCCCCAGATACAGTGGCAAGCAGAGAATGGCTCTGGAGCCTCCCTGTGATTTCTCCATCCCGTTCTTACACATCAGGGCTGGGCCCTGAGCCCACAGGCGTGGCCCACAGCAGCTGGTTTTCTTGCTCTGGACTCCCCTGGGGTACTGATGTCCCTCTCCAGGGGAGAGATGCTGCAGGATGCCGGGTGCTCCCCAAGGCAGGGGTGAAAGCCTTGCAGCCTCTCCAGTTTGGGGGTGCTGCTCCTTCACTTCCAACCCCCTTTTCCCAGGCACCTCCAAATGCTAGGAAGGAAAAAAAAAATAAAACAGAAATCAGCTGCAGCAAGCCAGCTGCACCAGAACATTTATTTCATATAATGCATCATTTATTTTCAATTGTCCTGGTGCTTCCCCGCCCTTGGCAGATTGCTGGTGGAAAGTTTGCAGAGTTGCAGAAGATCGGTGGCAGGAGCAGCGGCTCCGGCACATGGCGAAGGGATGGATGCGATGGGGACAGACATGGTGGGGACAGCACTGGCACCTCTTGCTGGGGGGACGATGGCAGCCCAGTGGGAGAAGGGTAAGGACCACACCTCGGGGCTGTGGGTCAGACTGGGAGAGATGTCCCGGCTGTCAGCTCACCTCCAGACTAATGTGCTGAAGGTGACAGGAGCAAAGCAGAGATGGTGACAGGGACACTGCAGGGGAGGGCACAGAGAGGGCTCAGAGCAGCACTAGGAGCATCTTCTCCCTCTTGATCACAGTTTCACCTGCCCAGCCCCATCCAAGCACCAGCCCCCTCTGCCTTTCCCTCTGCTTCAGGGACCTGCTCTCAATGCCAGAGCTTGGGGATGGAGCCAAGTCAACCTCCAGCTTGCAGGAGATGTCCAGACCCAACCTCCAGATGCAGCTCAAGATGCAAACTCATCCTTTCAAGCCCACCCCAAGTCCCTGCATGGCCAGGAGACTTCCTAGGGCCAGGGTGGCTCTGGGCAGGGCCAGAGCTGCTGTGGCTGGGATGCTAGTGCAACACCCACCATGTCCCACAGCATCCCCATCCCCCGGGGAGATGGAGGTGCAGCCCTCGCCGCCTTTGCCCCACACTTGACCACCAAACAGCTTTTTTTACTCCCAGGTCCTCTCTCAGTCAAAGCCATTTGAAGATCTCTGACATACCATGAAGGATTTTCTAATGGGGTTCAGCAGACTTGAAGATTTGTATCAAAAAGCCCCAATTTAATGAATTAATGCTGCAGAGCAAAACCGTAGCTGCTTAACAACTGGAGTATCAGTATTTTACAGCAACATAACTAATAAGGCCATTAATACAAACTGGGCTCACTCCTGACATTTATATCACTGTAAATCTCCCTCTCAGCGCCAGAATTATTTATGTCATCCCAGGCACTCGAGAAGAGCTGTCGTCCTTTATCAGGAGGAAAGATTTAAGCCAAGAAACAACAAATATAAATGTAATAAAAAAAAGGAGCTCGAGAAGAGCTGGGACAGGCCGTGATGCAAACACCAAACCACCACCTCCAGCCTTAACCAGGCACCTGGGAAACTGCAAATAGGAAGGAGATGAGGGCGAGGGAACGGGAGAGGAACCTGACAGACCTCACTGAGTACTAATTATTTCTGGCATTATCTGTGCAGACAGATAAGGTTTTCATTAATAAACTTGAAGAAGGTGGAGGGGGGTTTGGGGGGAGGCAAGAGCAGAGTGCCAGGCAAGAGCTGTGAATGAGCCACAATCACCAGTGAAACGCAATCAGGGACAGGGAGCAATTAGGGGCCCTGCTAGCAGTGGTGGGGACATGGGAGACAGTAATTAGCTGGCAAGCCTCTCCCCACTCAGCTTTGTTTTGCAGGCTGCCTCATAATTCGTGACGTGCTGGAAATGAAATCGTTACTCAACTTTCATAGGCAGGGCCTTAGTAAAGCCCCTATCTGCACTCCTTTAACGGGAAGGAGATAAACCCAGGCTGGCGCGGGAAGCGGGGCGAGGGAGATGCAGCACCTCCCTGCAGCCCCACTGCCACAGAAACACAGGGACACGGGCGTGTGCAGGGGGGGCACAGGCTCAGAAACTGCCCCTTGTCATTTTTATCTACGTGAAGGAAACCCGAGAAGCGGGAGGATGGGGAAAGCCCTTGCTTTGCAGGTGGTGTCACCCAGGCTGTGGGCTCCAGGCCAGGATTAGGCAGCAGCACTGTCTGCCCAGATGGATGGAAGATGGGGGGAGCCAAGGAGCTGTGGTGATCAGCAGAGGTGGCTGATGGCAACAGCGCGGTCCAGCACATCCCACCCTGCACGGCCTCACCCCAGAGGTCAGTGGCAGCATGGGGGAAGGCAGTGGATGACCTGGGTCCCTCGCCCTGGCAGCCCTTGGGCCGTGCACCGGAGACACAGGCTCTGGCTGACATGGGAGCACCCACAGCAGCTCCATTGTGGTTCTGTTTCAGTTCAGATTGGTTCAAGCCAGGGATCATTTTTCCCCTGCCCCAAGAGAGGTGAAGATGGTTGATCCACCCAAAAGAAAGAAGAAACCCCTTCCCCAAAAGCTCAACCGCTCTGAATGATGCATCCACCCCAAACAGCCACCCCTGGGTGACTGGTGACCCCAAACAGCAGCCTCCCAGCCTGACCCGCTCCCCCACCACCTGCAGATGCACAAAGTGACATTTCCACCAGCTGTCCCCGAGGAGCCGTGCTGCTCCAGCTCCTTCCCTGGGTAGCTGTTCTCTCTGATTGCTGCTGAAAGGAGATAGCATCCTACCTGATGGGGAGATTTCCAGCCCTCCTGTGAGAGCCGTTTGCTTTCGGAGAAGCTGGAGCTCCAGAGCCTCCAGCAAACTTTACTCACAGAGGGGGGGAAACAGAGAATGGAAAGATGGTGAGAGAACTGCTTTTCTCCATTTTATTGGAACCAAGTCTTTAAATGGCTCTGCTTAAACGGTGGCATTGCAGAAAAGGCGAGAGCCACGCAGAGGTGAAAGGACAGTATTTCTTGAGGCAGGGCAAGATGCCATCCTGGTAAATATTTAATTAGGAGTCAAACTGCTAGACCAAGGAGTTTTGCCTGTAGAGATTCATCAGACACAAACCTCATCAGTTTGAAAAAGGAAGCAGCTCATCAGGCAGTGTTTCCTTGTGCTCGAGCCTGAATCCATGACTAGCTATTTAAAGCCAGAGCAACCTGATGAGTCTCTCTAAGTCAGTCCAGAGATGAGATGGACTCAGGGGCTGGGGAAACTTGCCCCTCGCTCTGCCCCAATCAGGGAAGGTGCTGTTAAACCCTGCCCTCATAATGGGAAGCATTTCCTCTCCTCCTCATCTTCCTCTTCTCCAAAATTGAGGGAATATTGATACAAAGGCTCTGAGGACCCAGCTGTGCCCCTCCTGGGCATGCGGTGGGTGCCTGGGGCTTTGTTCTGGGTGCAGATCTCCTGCCTCCCTCCACCAGACACCCCTGGCAAACCCTGCCGGGTAGTGTAGGAAAACAGGACACTTACAAACCCCCCACTTTCAAAGGCAAAACTTGCACTAAAGCCTACACAGTTTCTCTCCTGCTTATCCAGACTTACAGGACTCTTCCAGACATCCTTCAGCTCTGGAGAGCCCAAGTGTGGGCAATCACAAGCACATCCATCTCCCGTCTGGCTTCTAGGCACCGTGGGATGGGAGGGTTGAAAAATCTTCTTTTGTTCCTTCTGTGAACTGACCCCAGGATGGAGAGGTTTGGTCAGAAAGCTCCCTGGGCTGGCACAGGAACAGCATCAGGTTTTACAAGGGCACTAAAAACGGTCCATCAATAGCTCGGGAGCCCAGGAAACACAGCTCCAAGTCCTGTTAGGAGGGGGAAATGTTGCCTCTTCACACACCCACAAACATTAAGCTTGCAAGTCAATCCTATATTTAAGAAATCACTAACGCTTCAGGAGCTAAAACCCCAGCGTATGACTGATAGAAACCTGACAGCTGCTCTACATCAAGCTGAGTTTGAGCATGTCCTCCAGTGCCCCCAGCATGTTTGCAGTGCAGCTCAACTCCAGTCCCAGATGGGAAGGACTGCAAGGATTTAGCCCAAAGTCCATTCCTCCCTCGTGCTGTCCATGTTGGAACTGATTAGAGCCACCTCTCCAACTCCCATCGCACACCGCATGGGAGTGCCAGCATCTCCTTTCTGCCCATCTTTCCCCTCACAGCCACTCAAGCAGTGGGATGGTTTCATGGTTTCCTTCAAGGTGACGAAGTGCTGTTTCTACAGTGCTTCTTGTCTGGAGCAATTCATGCGCCACAGACTCAGCCAGATCTAACGAGAACAGCAGCAGCCAGAGCAGCTTTGCTTCCAGGTTTCCCCCTGGGGAGGGAGGTCAGCGCAGCCCCAGCACAGCAACACCAAGGGTAAATTCACACTGCACCCTGCCAGACTAGAGAGGGGGAAAAAATACCCCCGAACCAACAACCAACCCCCCCCCGAGTCCTTCCAGGGTCTCCTTTCTCATACCTTATTGCCCAGCTTCTCCGTAAGCCAAATACAACCCTTCTCCAGATCCTGCTGGTAACAGCAGTGGCTTGCCCTGCTTGGCTGTAATTATCTGCAAAGCCACCAACAAAATTGCCCAGCTGAAGAACATTTAAGGACCAAAAAGCCCCCAAAAAACGAGGAACTGAGCTGCAAGAAAGCAACCAAAATCCATCATGGCTAACTATTTGCTCAAAAATTGTCAAAAAAAGATGGATTGATGAATGGAGTTGGTAAGCAGGGCGAGAGCAGGAGTCTTCTCGAAGGCAAGTGCTCTAACAGGATCCAAAAGCAAGAATTTTCATAATCCATGGGCTGTTAATTATCTAAAAACAGGTCCCACGGAGCTGCCTGAGTGAAGATTAATTAGTTTTTGAAATAGTAGCTAAATGGATACTGGGAAGGAGTTTGGGTTCCAAAATAATGGCTGAAAATTAGCCAGCCTGTTTCTCCATTTCTCTTTGCCACATTCAGGGGGACATTTGTCTTTGTTGCCTTTTCAGAAAAGGGCCATTAATCAAATCAGCAGATGGTCCTTCCCAACCTTGTGATGTTGCAGGAAGACAAAAGGGAGGAATAAGAGAAAGAAGAAGCAATCACACACAAGGGTTAGGAAAAAAATCCCCCAACCCAGTGATTTGCAACTCCAGAGACCATCTCCCCAGAAGGGTTCAACTGCAGTAACTCTCCCAGAGATGAGGAACCGCTCCTGTGACAAGCAGACACCTACAGGAAAGGGATTTGTCCATCTTTAAAACAAATTACCTGCACTAATTCCAAATATGGGGATTTATGTCTGCTGGTTCACCCGAGTTTGATGTCTAAGTTGTCACCACCTGCCAAAGCTTTCACCCATGAGTGGGCCACACACATGTAGGACTCATTCCTGCACGTCCCAGGGGTGTATGCGCGCAGGCTCGTCCCCCCACGGTGATGCTCACTGTCACCTTCTCCCACCTGGCTGCACGTTCCGCAGGACACGCAGGAACATCTCTGTGTAGGAACATCTCCTGTCAGCACTGGTGACAGCTCTGCTGTCACACGTGGCTGAGGCCATCCGAGGGGCTCAGGAGCTGTCAGACGGACATGCAGCAAAGAGTGTGATGGCATATGTCTTGTTCCCTGGGAAGATCGGCCAGCGGGAGCCTCGGCTCGTCTGAGCAGCCTCCCAGTGCTCCGACCCTGCCTTGGGGATGGTGTTGGCTACTGGCACAGGCAGGAGAGTAGCTCTGAGCACACAGCCTGCAAAGAACCCTCTCAGCGAGTACACACGTAGGTGGGACCCTGTTGCTGAGAGAGCTCCTGCCTTCCCAGCCCATGGTGACGGGTGTTCTGGGGAAGCAGTCCCGTGTTGCAGCCTGGTGAAGGTGCGGGCAGCACTGGCCTCTGCCACACACATCCAAAGGACAGGGTTGTGCTCCCAGGTGGGGAGGCCAAGACCTTGTTCCCTTTTCTCTTTGGCATCTTTTAGTAAACAGGCATCACCGGCTACCAAGAAACAACATCCTATCAAGCCCCTTGTTATCTCTGGCATCAGTCGCAGCCAAACAAGGGGGGGTGCTGGCTTTGTGCAGGGTGGTTCTCCTCTGACACCTGCTGGGGCAGCGGTGCAAGGCTCAGACCCTCTCTGTGAAGATGACAGCCGTGCCCTTTGCAATACAGAACTCCAGCAGTCTCCTGCAGACCACTGCTTTGCTCCCAGCTCTAAGCTGGGACCACTGGGAGGCTGATCTGCTCTCACTTCACAGCGCTTACCCGCAGGATCAGACCTCAGCAGTTTGTTACGCTACAGAGGAAGCTTAAGAAGCGCTCAGAGGAGAGATCCTACCAGATAAGGGGGAGCAGACAGCAGGCCTGGAGCAGAGGGAAGCAACCCCATCCCACGGGGGCTCCGTTTCCCCGCACCCGTCTCAGGCGGCACTGAGCGCCTAC
>JANHFX010002477.1:24189-41196 GCA_027560015.1 Chloroceryle amazona
AATAGTTATCTCAAATACATTATTTCATTATTTGTTTGATAGGAAAGTCTGTTCCATGCACACAGCTCTAAATAACCGGGGGGAAGCAGGAAAAAAACCCCACAAACAGCACGAGCAGAAAATCGGTGCAAAGGAATCAAAATCCAGAACGTGTCTTTTATACTCGGGGAATCTTTAGGAGCAAGAAAAATACCAAACGCTTGACTTTTTTTACTGTAAATCTCATTGTAAGAGTCATACTGATAGGGAAAAAAACCCCATCAACACCACGAACCCGTAAACGCCTTTTAGAGGAGTTGCAGCCAAAACTCTGCAGCTGTGTCTCTTTAAGTTTATCGTTTAGAATGAATCCGAAAGAGTTTGCGTTGTTATCGAGCCGCTTCAGAATCGTTACTGGAGATTCTCTGCTTTCTCATACACTGTCCCGTAGCTGCTGCCTTCGCTAAAACCAACCGCCCTGGGACAGCCAATTGTCACACCACAAACTACAGCACTCACCCTTCTGCTGAAGGCCCCTCACCCCTGTCCCACCTGCTCCAACCCCCCCTGGAGCACAGGGAAACCTTTTTCCCAGGAGGGATGGAACACTTGACTCCTGTCCCCCATGCTCCTGGGTTTAGGGACACCAGGAGCAGTAAAATGTGTCCACCCACCAGCTGTGGTTTTCTTCACCCCTGGGTTTTGGGGGGAGGGGGTTCAGCTCCTCTACACACCACCACCCCACCCCCAACCCAGCTGAGGAGCACTGGCTGCTCTAACCACCTCCAAAACCCTGCCTGAGGACATATTGAAGTGCCAAGGGTTGGCAGCTGCTTCAGGAAATACAATTTGTAGGCAAAATTGTTAATTTTCCAGAGAGTGAAGCTGAGAAATTGCTGGGAATCACATTAATAGATTTTTAAGAGGAAACATTACCTGCTCGGCTGCCAGTAATATTTCAACATCTAGATGGGGCTGAAGGCAGGATCTGAGCTTCCTTCTGGCTCCCATCCTCTGGGTGAGAGCCCAGAGGCAGAGCAGGGGCCACACTGAACCCCCAGCCCAGAAGAGCTGCTGCTGGGGCTGCCTCTCCTCCCAGCACTGACCATCCCACCCCTCTGGTGAGGCTGGAGGGGCTCCTTAATGAGCAACCAAGAGTAAATCTTGAGAGGCTGGGACTTAATGGCAGAAGAGCAAGATGAGAGGACATCTCTCCACATCCTGGAATGGCTCTTTCCACTTATGGCCAAATGATCACTGGGAGAAAAGTTAGATCTTCTCATACCATGTTTTTAAGACAAGATCTCATCACCCTTGCCAACTGTATTTTCACAATTCTAAGAACTGAAGAACTGTCCTAAAATCTCAGGCATCCAACAAGCATCTGAGGATCCTGCAGGAAGAGCCAGCACAGGCACCGCACCTCTGCCAGTCTTGGCTCCATCTTCAACTTCCCTGCAGCCATGGGGCAGTGGAGGTGGCCTAACCCTCCTCCGGAGCCGGGATGAGGGCAAAGAGATGGAGAAAGAGACGAGATCTCTGGCTGCTAATGCTGTCCAGGGCAACCAGAGATTCATCTTGGGGCTGGTAAAGGACCTAGAGCCAGTGTGGAAGAACTCCATGCTGTGAGGAACCAGTTAGAAACTATCGGAGCAGTGTTTACTGCAGTGGAGGCATCTCCAGAGCAAGGGCAAGACCGGAGTTGGGAAGTTTCTCCACCTACGTGTTTGATCTCTTCTCACCAGGGTAAAGTGGCCTGCAGCTCTTCCAGTCCAGTTGTCACAGCTTTGTTACCAGCCCCATCCCAGGCCAGACACGCACCCATCGCTGAGGGGGACATCTTCAAGCTTCCAGGCAGGCTGAGTGAGTAGATGTTGAGCAAGTCAATGCTGCTTAAAAAGAGTTCCCACAAGGTGGGGCATGGTGGGTGCAGTCACAGCATCCCATCCAGGGACCATTCCCTGCTGCCAAGGGGGACAAGATGGAGCAGTCGTCAGGGTCCGTTTTCTCTTTGAGGTGTTTTTGACCTGTGAGTGGTTAATATAGAGGGAAAGTCTGGTGCCTGAGAAGACCGCTATCCCACCCTGCCCCTCGGCAGTCTCCAAGGCTGAATTGTTTCAGAGACTGCCCCTGGTTTCAGGAATCCAGCCCTCCCTGTGGAGCAAGGACGATGTGATCCACTGGCTAAGGTGGGCTGAGAGAGAGTATTCCCTGCGGCAAACGGATGAAAGCAAGTTTGAAATGAACGGCAAAGCCCTCTGCATCCTCACCAAGGATGACTTCAGACGCCGGGCTCCGAGCTCAGGTTAGACCGAGTGCAGGGGTGTTTCTAAGGAGCAGCCAAGTACAGCACAAGCTGTGATCTGCTGAGAGGGGCTGGATGGGTCTCAGGAGACCAGGGCCCCAGATCTGGCCAGTTGGGTGCTGGAGATAAGGACAACACTCTTCTTTCCTTTGGTTCACCTGGTCTGCAGATGCTTTGGGATGGGGAATGACCTCTTAACTCTGCAGCGCAAACACCTAAGAGAAAACATCAAGCAAGAGAGCCTGTGATACAAAATTACCTGAGCAGCCTTCCCTTCCCTGCAGGTGATGTGTTATACGAAATACTCCAATACATCAAGACTCAAAGAAGAGCTCTGATGTGCAGCCCTTTGCTGAACTCACCCATCAGGGAAGCCAGGAGCACAGAGAAAGGTATGATGGAGAATGGCAGCTGTCCATCAGGCTGCATCTGGGGTTTGAACCTCAGGCAACCGAATCCATCCCTCACTACCAGAGCAAGGCAAGCAGGACACTCCTGGTGATGGCAGCTGGGTCCAGGTCATTAAGGAACTTTGTAGCAATGAAGGATCCAGTCAGAATGAGACCTAGACAGCAGCAGGTTTGCCCACTGTGCCCACACAAGCTTACAGCCCCCCCAGAAAGTCTACCTGCAGATTGAGGTTAAGGCTGGTTAACAGCTGGGCAGAGGCACAACCCTACCTGGAGGCTACTCCTCCAGCAGCAGAGCCAGGAGAAGACTAAGGAGCCAGGGCTGAGCTTAAATAGAGCTTCTGGGCCCACGGGTGGAGTGGGGAGAGGCCCCAGGTGAGGCTGGTCAGGGCCAGTGAGGCTTATTAGTGCCCTGGGGGGGAGTTGAGGGGGGAATGACACAGCTTAGTGGTTGGCTTTGTAGGGGGGTAGAGCTGAAAGTGCTTCTCTGAGCTGTTCTGGTGGATGGTAGAGGAGGTCTTAAGTCACTACAACAATTGTGTTTGTTGCTCTGGGGCATTCTTCTAGTCCAGGTTTCTTCTGCATCTGATCCTCACCCTGCCTGGTATCTTTTCAATCCTCCTCTGGACCTTTTGTTCCTCTTGACTTAGGAAAGCCCCAGGTTTTCCTCTGCCTTGGTTGGTACTAGACTGAGATCCCACCTGTTTCAGGGCTCTGCAAGATCTCCTGGGACCTGCTATAATGCACCGTGGGCTTTATGAGGGTTGGTTTGTTGTGTTGTTTGGTTTTGGTTTGGTTGGTTTTTTTTCCTCCTCTTTATTTTCACAGGCACAGACTGTAGTGCTGAGGCTGTCCCAGTTTTCCCCTTTCTGGGTTGTGCAGAGCAGCCTGGGTGCCTCAGCCACAGAGAGCCCCTGAACCTCTCCCACCACAGCCTGGAGGGGGGCTGTGGGGCCAACACCATCTGCTCTTTTCCTACAACCCTCTCAGCCCCAGTAGATGGGAAAATTGCAGGTGAATGTGAATTTATAGCCTGGTTCCTCGGGGAAATGAGGCTGTGCTTTGCCCTGCCTGCTCATCTGTCTCCCTTCCACTTATTCCATGAACTGTGTGCACTCCCCTGCCTCAGTTTCCCCACCCGAAAGATTGTAGTTTCTGCTTGTGTGTTGAGATCTAGCAGGGAAAGTGCTGTGCATGAGCTCTGGGCTTGTCCTGTGTTTATTATCTTTGCTAAGTGCAATCCTGTTGATGATTGACCCTCCCTGGTGCCTTACTGGGAGCTCTGTGACTATTTATTCTCCACCCATGCTCAGACTGCAAGTTGCTGTGGGATTACGTGTACCAGCTCCTCTCTGACAGCCGCTACGAGCCTTACATCAAGTGGGAAGACAAGGAAGCCAAGGTCTTTCGTGTTGTCAACCCAAATGGACTTGCCCAGCTCTGGGGGAACCACAAGGTAAAGGTCGTTGACCATAAATTTGTCATCCCTGGGCTTCTGCATATCACCTTCATGACCTGTTCCTCAGAACTAAGGGCCCAGGGCCTGGGAAGGGTGAGGTAGAGTGGGCACAGGGTTCTGAGAGATGCCAACCTCCTGGTGGTTCAAGAGGGAGGTTTGCCCATCCCCTGGCAAGCAAACCATGGTGGCGGTGGACCTGAATCAAACCTGGGATAAGAGACCCCCCCTGCAATGTCCAAGAACCACCTCCAATGTCCCACATACGGTCCTGCTGCAGACAGACCCAAACAGGTTTTACTCAAACTCTCTCAGTTCTGCTCTCCTTCCAGAACCGGATGAACATGACCTATGAGAAGATGTCCCGAGCGCTCAGACATTACTACAAACTCAACATCATCAAAAAGGAGCCAGGGCAGAAGCTGCTGTTTAGGTGAGCTGAAGGGTGGAGAAATGAGCTGCCTGGGACAGTGCAGATGGGGCATGAGAAGGTGGTGGGCTCTAGATGTTGCTCCTTCATCTTCCCAAGCTCACCCAACCCAGAGAGCCCCCTCCTGTTCCCCAGTGACACCAGGTCTGCAGTCCACCTCCAGGTAGAGGAAGGGGTGGAAATAAGTCAGGAGCTTTCTGTTTGCAGTCTTGGCATCTCTCCCAGGAGTAGTTTGGACTTAATGCCATCTCTGAGCTGACGAGTGCTGAGCTTTGTCTTCCCAGGCTTGGGGCATCCTGGGTGCAAAGCAGGTGCTGGGATCCTCAGCAATGCCCAGGGATGTCAGGTACCCTCTGGTGAGCTCCAGAGCTCTGCTGGTGAGGGCAAGGGCTCCAGCATTTACAGCCTGCTTTGGACAAGCTCTTAAAACCATTAAAAAAATGTATTGCAGGTTTTTGAAGACTCCTGGAGAGATCATCCATGAGAAATCCAGCAAGCTGGAGCAGCTGGAGAACGAGGAGCACGAAGATTTGAAAGAAGACCCACTGGAGGCTTCACCATAGGAAATCTTTGAAGGTGCACTGCAGACAGGCTTGTGCTCCGCTGGGAAGTGCTGGTGTCTCTTGCATCTCCTGGCCTGAAAGCTGCAGACCTGGTCCTGCATTTCAGAACGTGCCCTGAGCCAAAGCTGTGACATCTCTGGGGTTTCATTAACAAAACAAGCCCAGAAACTGTCCCCCAGCCCTGAAAGCACAGGTGAACATGTGGGCTCTGTCTGCCTGCTTCTCTGGGAGGGAATGAGGTGTTTTCATTCTGTAAATTTTGCTGCTTGTATTTAAGGTTCACCCTTGCTGGTAAAGCCTGCTCTGCTCTCACAGTGAGGGGTGATGAGCAGAGGACACCAGAGCATGTGCTCTGGGTTGAGCATCTCCTGAAGTGCTTTTGCAGGGAGCTGTGGCCCTAACTCTGAACACGCTGCTCTGTGATGGAGCCAATGCCCTGATTTTTGAAGGGACTTACACTGTGGATCTCCTGTAACCTCATCGTTCCCTCTGCGCTTGCTCCTGTGCTCGCAGCTGGGAGTGAAGAGAAACATCTACTTGGATCAGGCCTGGCTGGAGCTCCAGGCTGCTCAGATGCCCTAAGCTGGATCTCATCTTAGCTCCTTCCCCCCCATGTAATGCTTTTTGTGGTTAGCTGAGGAAATAATGTGAAAAGGAACAAAGGCAGCAATGAATGTGACCACGCTCCTCAGCAGATTATTTGCTTTGAGTCCAAAGCAGGAAAACCTGCAACAATACCCAGGCACTGTTGCTGACTGGAAAAAGATCAAGGTGTGTGGTTTTTAAATCCAAAAAAAATCCACTGATATTTTCAGGGTGATTTTTTTTCACTGAGGAAATAAAATTGTGTGACTGTGCAAGGCTGCAAAATCCCATTTCTTGTTGGTTGAAGGTCTGAAATCCTGCCTTCTTCAGTTAAAACTAGCTCCTGTGGGCACCCAGATCCTGTCCCCAAGCTTGGTAGCCCCTAAACCAGCCTCTGACAGCTGAGGCTGGTGGGTGAAGACAGGGCAAGCCCGTGGTGTTTGGTAGCTATGGGGCTGAACACAGAGAGGGGTTGTGAAGCAGCAGCACTGTGTTTGATGGTAGAGAAGCACCATCTGGATGTCTGGTGGTAGTGACTCCACAGTCCAAACCCTGGGCTTCCCAAAGCAGAATCTTGGGCATTGAGTCTCATAAAAACCAAATAATTTAATGGCAGGGTAGAGCAGCAGGGTCAGCTCAAGCTGGGTGCCTCCAGAAGAAAGAAATCCCTGGGCAGTTCTGCCCTTCCAGTCCATGCATCTGCCCTTCGTGTGAACTTCCTGCGCCCTTTGGCCCAGGAATTCTCATTTCTTGCATAGAAGTGATGCTTTTCCACAGAAATTGCCCCTTTAACTGGGGTGAGTCTTTGGATTTTATGGTTCCTTGCCCAGGATATTTTGGCTTAATTCCCCTCTTGGGTCGCATGTGATAAAACAGTCAGACTCAGTCATCTTAAAGGTCTTTTCCAACCTAAATGATTCCGTGATTCTGGCTTGAGATCCTCCTGACTCCTTCTTGGGTTCCTTCATGGTCTCCAGACCAATATTTTCAGTAGTTGCAGCTGCAGTTGACACCGGTACCCTCCTTATCTTCTGGTTTCTGCTGGCTCTGGAGGCTTTGTCTTGCTGGAGAAGATACAAATTCTGGACAAGCTCAGCAGATCCAGGTGAAAGGTCAGAGCTCGTGGCCTGAGGCTTCAGCTAATCCAGCTACTCCTGCTAAGCAAAGCTCAGCAAACAGCAAAGTGCAAACTAACGCACACGACATCGTAACTCAAAGTGATTCATTCTATTTAAAACTTATTTAAGCTAAACAATGAATATCTCACAACATCATCTCCTAATGTCTCTTATCGTGTTTCGTGGCTGATAGGAACAGGTGAGTTCTTTCCAACCTTGGCTTTGCGCCGCTGCAGAAATGATCCTTCTACCTTTGCTCTGGTCCCTTTCCCGAGCTCAAGCTGTGGTCTCTGAGTGGCATTGGAACCACTTTTGGGGTAGAGATGCTGTGAATGGGGCTGGAAACTGTCAGTCTTGTGAAAAACGTTGGCAAGTGTTGGTGACCGAGGTTTCCACCATAACTGGTTGTTGCCAACCTGGAGCTACAGCCCCTTTCACTGGTGTTGCTCCTCCAAAACTACTTTAGACCTATTAACTGGAGCCTGGAGATGCTGGTGGGTTGTAGCTGGCAAGAGATGGTGCTGGGACACATGGTGGCTGGTTGGCAAAATGTCAACAGTACAACATCTCCAGGAACACTGGCTGAGAAATTTCACTTCTAGAAACAATCACCAGCTCACTGGCAAAGCACAAGTGCTTCACAAGTCAAGGGATGGAGGAGGAAACGAGACGCTCCGGTGGGGTAAATGAGCACAGGATCACAGCCTTTGGGAGCTCCTCGCTAGGAAGGGAGGCTAAAACCTCTGCTAGGAAGAGGGGGGTGGAGGTTACCCAGCACCCAGCCAGGCTGTAGCCTGGGGATACACCAGGTGCAGTGAAGCACCCAGACCCCTTCCTTCCTTCCTTCCTTCCTTCCTTCCTTCCTTCCTTCCTTCCTTCCTTGGGTGAAATCCAGCAGAGAGTTGGTGTAAGTCCTGCCCAACCCTGAAGAACAGCTCTGGTGGGAAAGCAGATGTCCTTCCTTGCACCTGTCCCATCCTATTTCTCTCGAGATACGTGCCTATGGGTGCATTTTTCTTGACCTTCCCTTAAGAAGACATCTCCCCTGCTTTCTGGCCATGGAAACAGCCCTGATAGCTCCTGAGCATCCCATCACTTCTCCAGCCTGCATGGTTTGTTTTGGTGGAGCAGGTGACAGTTGGTGACCCCAGTGCTTGTGTCGTGCTCGCAGAAAGCATGTGAGATAACCTCTCTTCATCTGTTTTTCCTGCAATGACTAAAGATCCCACTGGACTTGGGCGGGGATTTCCTCTCCTGCTTGGGAAGCTGCCAAAAGAACTCAACCTTGTGCTGTGTCACCGCGTCTCCGAAGGGATCTCGGAGGGTGCAGATCAAAGGGAACCTTTGCAAGGACGGGCTGAGCTCTTCCTACGCTCCCAGGAAGGTCTCGTGTCCTTCCACGAGCACCCTCTCTCTTTTCCCTGCAGTGAACAGAGGCAGGAGAGAGCGGGCTGTAAATCTGCTGCTTTCCTGGAACGGTGACCCATCCCTTTCAGTAAACAGACGAGGAACCGCCGCTTGCGGCGGGGTGTTTGGCGTGGGGGTGTGGGAAGGGACAGCACGCAGCACGGGGGAACCAAGTGCCACTGATGAATAAACCATTCAGATCTGTTTTTATGCACCCCTGGTGTGCATAAGGACATGAATTATATATCTAACAAGCCAACAAAAGCAATCTACCTGAAGCACGCTTCTGTTCTGAACCCAGGCTTCTCCAGCGTGCCAGGCACTCCAGCTCCTGCTGTTCCCCAACGGCACAGCAGGTCTCCTGGCTTTGCAGCACCCTTGCTGGCTTCGTTCATCCACAGATCTTTGGGGTGGGGACAAGGAGGAAGCAGGGACAGTCTGTCAGAACACAGTGCTGCACTCGAGGGCAGAGATGCAGCCCCCAAACCCACAGCCTCCTACTACTCCCTGTGCCTGAGCTCAACACAGGGTGCTGGGGGGACCCTGCTGCCTCCTGAAACCACCTCCAGGGTCCCATCACCGGCTGACATGGACCAGCAGCCATGGCATCGCTTGTTATCTTTTTCCCCTGCTAGCCAGGGCCCACGACATCTCCCAGATCCTCTGGCCTGGGCAACCCTGACCTCCATGGCTTCCCACAAACAACCACACACCAGTAACTCTGCTCATTTCCTTATGATGAGGCAGGGCCATTAGTCTGGGCTTGGGCTTAACAGCCAGGCCTGCACACACCCACGAGCTCTCCAGGGATCACCCCACACATGAAATCTGCTTCCCCATGCACCTGCACATCCAACAGCTGCAAAGCAGGAGTGATGGACACAGCAAGTGCTAATGATTTCTGGGCAGCCACACTTGCTTCTGCTCAGACTGACATCTACAGTGACTGACCCTGCTACAAGGCCACGGGGATGCAGCTGTAAAACACTAGCTAAGGAGAGAGGGCTGGTGAGTGATTAAACACAGACCTCCCACCAGCCTGGCTCCCCAGGGAAGGAGTCCCACCATGACACAGGGGACAGCTCGGCACCTTTAGGAACCAGCCCCTTGCTCCTCTCATTTGAGTTTATTCCAACCTCACGCTTGCTTTCTTAAGAGCCTGACTCCATTTCAGGGGTTTATTATGCACATACCCTAAGCTGCTGAAGAACACAGAGGTTAGAGGTTTTAAAAGCAACCCAACAGCACGGGCACCTATTCCTGCAATGTACAAAGGGTTTCAGAGGAGTTTTTTCATTAGCTACCCATATTTAAAGCTGGGCTCCCCACCACTGCGAAGAGAAGCAGCGAAGCCATGGTTTGTGAGTCACCCTTTGCCAGGAAAATGTCCCCTTGCTGGAACATGCAGCATGACCCGCAGCCCCAGCCAGGAAACCACCTGCTGATGGAGCTTGGGAGCACAGACACTTCCCCCTGCACCCACAGGACCAGTCGTCTTCCCCACCACCCACTGCCACCGTTTCACAGGAGAGCACGCTCAGCATCGCTTGTGCACACAGGTAACAACTCACACCAGGGAGAAAAGGGAGAACGAAGCAAACACCCTGCTCCCCACCCACCTGCTAGACCCTGACATCCTGATCTCCCAGCCTTGCCCTTTGGCCGCCTGCATGGGCTGGGAGGCAGCAGGAAGCCAGGACCCTGGCTCTGAGTCATTAGCCCGGCTTCCTAGCGACCGAGTAACCCTTCCTCAGCCCACACTCCTGCTGAAGGCCAGCCCTGCTTCCCCGAGGGCCGGCAGGGTTATCGTGCTCTAGGACTCTGCAGCACTTCAGCTCCAGAAGGCTTGAGCTGCTCCCTCCTCCCCTCTCACTTCATGGAAATGCATAATAAGATCTCAGCGCGAGCCGAGGAAATTGCCTTCCTTTATCTTGCCAGTGCATTGCCCGGGCTAATCAGGGAAGAAGAACACAAGCAGAATACAGTTCTCCTGCAGGCAGCAGAGCTCAGCAGCGAAGAAGTCGGCAGCCCCCTTGCCCCCCAGCTTTCCATTTCATTTGCATTTCATTTTCTGGAGCTGCCCAGCTCAAGGGCTGAACACGAGCCCTGCAAAGGGCAGGGGATGCTCCAGGGCCAGATTCCTGCTCCACAGGTCAGCCACGGAGCGAGAAGGCAAGGTCCCCGCAGCCCCTGCTCACCACATCATAAGGCATCGCCAAATGCACAAGGAAGAGGTCAGGCTTCAGAAACTAATTCAGAAGCCCCTCTGGCAGCATCTTGGCATGCTCAGCCTATGAAGTCCGTCACACTCCTCCATGGACACCTGGACCAGGCTGTTCAAGAGGCACACCATAGCAGGCAGGCAGTGCTCTAAACTCACTGTTTTCAGGAACTTAAGAAGCCAGAACTCCCCACCATGAGCTCCCAGAATTTACCCTGACTCGCCCTAAGCACAGAGCTCCCTGTAGCACCAAAGGCTCTTCCTGCAAGATCCTTGGAAGCAAATGGCCCAGCAACACCCCAGAGAGCTAATAAATCCAAACTTCACACACCAACTGCTCCTGGGAGCGCTGAACGCGTCCCGTGACTACAAACAGGCGTTATAGATCAAACTCAACTGGAGATGATGGTTGATGGCCAAATCCATTGTGTAGAACAATTGCTTCATTTAGCAGGCTGAGCTGGGTACGGTCAGGGAGATGGGCCTGCCAGGAGATAAGACAGGGCTATTTTGCAATAATTTAAGTCTGCATGAAACACCAGAGCTACAGCAGTACCTCTGGAGCCAAACCAAGACAAGGACCTCATCGCAGGTCCTGCACAAACTCGACCCCCCTGTCAGCCCTGTGTGAGGGGAAGGGAAGCAGCTCTAGTTTGCCCTTTTCAAGGAGTCCTTGGGAAGCAGCGGGTGAAGTCAGTGGTTGGACTCTGGATGAGGTACTTTGATCAATCTCCATCTCCTTTCCCCAAAGAGCTCGCTGGAAGACTCTCCCAAAGATCTTGTTAGTCTAGATGGCAAGAGGCAATCCACTGGTCCACGCACAAAAGAAAGGAGAGCTTCTCCTTCCCCAAAACGCAGGAGGCTGCTCCTCTCCCCTTACCACAAGCCCACCCCAGCAGCTGCAGGTTCTCAGAAATGGAGATAAAGGAGGATGGTGGGGTTGCAGCTGCTGAAGTCTCCCCTGCCTCTGCCTGGATGCTCCCCGAGCAGCGGGCTGGAGGGCAGCTCTGCCCACAGCCAACCTCATCCTAGAGGAGCTGGTATCTCACAGGTAAATGGCCCAGCCTGCCTCACATGTCAAGAAAGCTTCAGTACAGCACCTGAGCAACAGCCCAAGGTAGAGAGAGAAAAAAAGGAAGAAAACGGCCTTAAGCCATCGTGCTGCAAAGATGCCATCCCCTGCGCTGGCAGCTTGAAGGACAAGTCTGTAGCAACTCATTTTCTCTTGACCCCATTGATCTCCTGCAGCTTTGCCTCCAGATCTCTAGAGAGGCAGCTCGTTCAGCCTTGCAGCGACACTGGAGCAGGATGGGGTACCCACATCACACCAGGGGCAAACGGCCCAAGCCAAAGAGCAGAGCCAGCAAAAGGCACCACAGGACCGTTGGGTTAATACAGCCAGGAAGAGAGGACAGGCACTCCTGCTCCTCAGCCTGCTCCCATGCTCCCAGGGACTGCTCTGAGCAAAATCCAGGGTGCCAGGGTCAGAGTCAGCCCCTCCATGAGCTCCTCATATCCCTGGGTGGCAGGAGTCCCCGGAGCCAGCCCTGCCTGCCCGGCAGCCACGTTCGCTAGCTTTTCAAGTCTCTCCAATCCTAGGCTGGAAAGCAAACTACCACAATTAGCAGCAGTCGCTGTTGTGAAAGGGAACACTCTGTAAATAAATTACATCTCTGAAATTAGTAAGTGCTGCCTAATTGAGGTTTAGCATCTTAAATTCCTCAAAATTCTTACAAGTGAACTGAAAAGGAGGGAGGAGAGACATGTTCTTGGCTGGAGAGCCCTAATCCAGACCTAGCAGTAGGTGGGACACCTGAGGAGACTCAGCCCTGCCTGTTAACAGGTTGCCCTGCTCCAACAGCAGGATATGTACATCCTGGGGTCAGACTAATTTATCCTGCCAGCAGAGCAGCAGTATTGCAAATGGCTTTTAAATATTATCTAGTGCTTGAGTGCTTCTAAGGCAAGGCACTACATGCATCAGGGATGAGAAGAAATCAAATCAGATAGCATTAGTCAAGCCTGGGCTTTAGCACAAAGCAGAGACAACTCTGGCATTCAGCACTTGCAGTGGTTGAAGCTCGCCGTTCCTCTCCTCCTCCTGATGGCTGCCAGCTCATTGGCATGGCCCACGACTGCCGAGAAGCAGGTATGGACACGCTCTGGTCACCTGGGAGCTCTCGGAGCCTCTGGTGTGCTGTGTGGGGAAATCATGTTGCAGCCAAACGCCTGTGGCATCACAGATTCCCGGCAGACGAGTCCCCTGCCACCCCACTCGCAGCTTCCTCCGGGCTGCAGGCTCTCGTGCCAAGTCTGTGCTCCCCCCAGCCTCCGAACAGTCTGTCCCCATGGAGGGAGCAACGTGTTGTCCAGATCTTTTTCTTGCTTGCAGCAAGCCTGGACTTGTGCCCAGTGAGAAGAAAGTCTGAACACATTCTTCTGTGTGATGCTAGTATTTTGTTCTCCCTTGGATTACTCCTGTCTGCCTCCCAGACACCCAGGGTCCTCAAGGGACTCCATCTCCCAGCCTGTTGATGCAACATCAGGAGACCTGCAAAGGGGAGGAAGGTGTTTTCCACACCTCCAGTGCACTGGGGCTCTTGTCCCCAGCGCTCAGCCCCCGGTGCAGGCTGGTGAACACACAGCCCAGCTTGCTGTCAGCCACACACAGAACCAGTGTCCCCCTCCCCACCCCACACGCGGCTCTCGTGGAGGTTACAGCAATAATCCCTCGTTCCGCTGCTCACATCATTAACACATCCAGGTGAGCCAGCAAACACAAGGCCCCTGACACAGAGCACTGCTTTTTCTCTCCACTAACTCCTGGGGGGCTGGCACGTAGAGCCTTTAATGATTTTGACATAACTCCTAGCACAGAGCAGCTCCACTATTTGATGCAAAGTTTAATTTGATTTCTCACTTGAATAGCTGAGACATCCTTGATATGCTTCCTTCAGCTCCTTCCAGAGCAATCTGCTGCATACATTAGCAGCAGAACTCACCTGCATTTCACCAGCCCTCCCCTTCGCTCCAGTCTAACCTCCACCTGTACCTCCCAGGGCTGCAAAACAACCCCAGCTCTGGTCTTTGGAAGGGGCCTTCCTGCCATCCACCCTCCCTTAGCGAGGGCAAAGCTGAGGTTAAAGAGCAGCAGCAATCGACCTGAGATGATGAAGCCGGCAGAGACCAAGGCAGGAGCTCCAGGCCGCTCTCCCAGCTCAGGTCACCATCAGCAGTGTCTGCAGGAGAACAACCAGGGGCAGCAGCAACCCACCCTTTCTACCCTGGGCTGTTGTGTTCCTCCACCAAAGCAGCTGCATTTCAGCAACAAGGCTTCCCCCAGCTCTACAGCACTTGAAGAACAGCAGAGCAAACGCTTTGAGAGCGGGGAGCAAACAGGGATTGCTATGAAAATATGGGAAGCACCTGTGGGAAGGTGGAAGGGAGGAAAAAGTCTTCAGGTTTTTCTGGCATCTGTTGACAGGATACACTGCAACTTCAGCCTACAGTCCACAAAGCCTGGGGACCACAGACCTGCTGAACCAGGTTCACTGTTGACACAAGAGGAAGACTCACAGCTTTCCAGCAGACCAGTGGTGTCCTACACCACAGCGAGGCACAGACAAAGGTCTTGCCTGAGGTTCAAGAGCATCCGCGGGCTCTGTCTGGTTTCTGTCTGGTTCAAAGCCCACCAGTGAGCCAGCACAACCAACACTGCCTTGACTGAATCCCTTCCCAAAGTTCTGAAGCACAACAGTTGATTTTAAAATCTGAAATCAAGCGGTTGGGGAGTGAAAGATGGATTTGCAGGCATTAAGGAGCACACAGACACCTTTGATTGAGAAATCAATGCTTGGGTTTTACAGCATTTCACACTAAAGCAGCAGCAGAGATGGGCCCTGCGTGCATCTCCCCCCTCCAGGGCAGGGGAGGAGAAACAGGCAAAAAGCAGAGGAAAAACAACCAGCAAAAAGCAGAGAAACAAGACACTCTGATGCTTCCCAGAGTTTCTGAAGCCAGAACAGTCCATGGGGCATGTTTTCAAAAGAGAACCCTCACATGATAGGCTGATAGGGAAAGGGTCCATCCCCCACCTCCTTCAGAGAGGGCTTCACCTCACGCTTCTCCTACCCCTGCCCTGGTTACAGCCCAGACACAGCAAGGGATCTCTGGGCCGATTATACCTGGGGTGGGGGAGCACCTGAGCACAGCACCAAGGAGCACCATGCCAAGGAGCCTGACAGACTGACACATCCCACGGCATCGGAGGGGGGGTGAGGGACACATCTCATCCCACTGGGCATGAGGGTGGTAACACACTGGCTCTTGGATACAGGGGGGCTGGCAGCAGCAGGGTTGTGTATCTGGAGGCTTGTTCCCAGCACACACGTTGCCAGAGGCTGGTCTCTCCTCACCCCCCGCTAGCTGAGACCCTCACAGGGCTTGACAACTTCTCCCACCCCCCCCCCAGGGTGATCCCCATCCAAGGCAGCACACAGGAGCTGCTGCTGCTCTGCTGAGCAGCCCTAGCTGCAAAAAGGTTGGCCTAAAAGGAAAACAAAAGAAAACAAAAAACCACGAAAATAGTTCAGAGACTGGGACTGATGAAGATGCCAGAGGGAAGGAGCAAGTCATGAAGAGAAGAGGAGAAGAGGATGAACAAGCCCTGCACCCAACAGGGGTGTTACAGTAAGAGAGACATGCCTGACAAATTAAAATAGACCACGAGAACCCCTGATATTTTTTAAAGCCCTCTCTTTCTCTCAGCTTTTTTCTCCTCCTTTGTATGTTGAAAACTCATCTTCAAAAGCAATGGCAACGCCCCCAGAGGGAAAAACACCCCAGCACAAGGCAGACTTCCCTCTAGGCAATGTGAATCTCTATTACCCAAGTAAAAAGGCTTTCATCTCAAAAATCATTCGTTTCCAGAGCACTTGACCCAAAAGGAAGTCTCCTTTATTTCTATAAAAGTCACTTTCTCTACTACAGTCCCACAGCCTCAGAAGGGATCTGTTAGGCAGCTTTCCATGTGCAGTGTTGCCTGCTCAGAGCCCTTCTGCTGCCTACAGTAGCCGGCAGTGTCCATGCTGTGTTCCCCAGTGGCCCCACTGCTGCCCCAAGGGGGGCACAGGGCACTGATGGAGCCCTGCTCCTGCAGCACCAGGGTCACAGAAGACCCTGGAGCCAGGAGCTCGGGGAACACCTGCTCCCTGGAGGGTTCCTCTGCCCCCGCCAGGCCCCACAACCCACTTCGCCTGGAGATGGTGGCACAGAGGGACCTTTCTCCCACTGTTTCTGTCCTTTGGCAAGAGCCACCACCGCAGCTGCAGTTGGTATCTGTCTTGTTTCTCATCAGATGCTCTAAGCCAAACGTGAGCTCCCTTTGCATCTGCAGCGCCTGGGCGATTTCGGACAGCTCGGTGGTGCCACCAGACATGCCAGATAGAAACCAGCTTGCGCAAGCAGTGGAGCCAGGGCTTGAGGAGACTGCTGCTGCCCAGGGAGCTGTCGTGGCTCCATGAGAAGCCAGCTGTGATCTGCACCTCCGGGAGCTCACAGACTGCAGGGATGTCCCCTTGAGGCATTCACGCCTGAAATGGAGGGGAAAAGCAGTACTAGCACTTGAGCAGGAGTAAGGAGAAAGGCTGTTTGTCAGAGACAGCACATAGCCAAGCAGCTGGCCTGGGCGAGACGAGAGCTTCTGGCCCCTACAGCCATCTGAGCTCCCAGCCCAGCTAAGTCCCACTCAGATGCCACTGCTCTGTGGGTGACAGGACAGGGGCACTGTGTGCTGGTGGCTGTTTCAATGCTGAAATTTGCACTAATTGATGTGCAGCTTATTAGTCCAGCCTCAAGTCAAGGTAAGGACAATGAGGTCCTTGGCTGATGAATTTATAGCATATTTCTACCCTTCCAGGCTGGGGAGAAAAAATTGAACCCCAGTTGCTAAAATACTGAAAAAGCCCAGGGACTCCCAAGGGTGGTGGCTTGAGAGCTCTGATAATTCCATGGGGTTTAAGCAGCCTTAGGGTTGTTTTGAGAGCCTGGTGTTGAGAACCCTGCAAGCAGCTCCTGAGCACAAGCTCTGCCCTTTCCTAAACAGCACACCCAGGGTACACACAGAGCGGGTCCAGCTCACTGGCTGTCCTGGAGGGAGTAGATTTATCCGTCAGGATTGGGAACAGAGGTAATGGCGCTGGGGATGATTCCTTACATTGAATTGATCACTGTGCACTGGGAGGTGACATCCAGTGCAAGTTACCTATGAAGTTTTATAGAATAAATACAACCTGCTTCAATTTGTACAAACCATCTCTGCAGAAACACTAGAAACCAACAGTACGGCACTAAGGGGAAGGAAACGGGAGGAGCTGGGATCTCTGAACTGCCTTTCGAGCAAGGATGGAGTCTGCTGGAGGGCAAGCAGGGCAGCAGGCAGACCCTCACACGGTGCTGGTGCATCAGAGGTGGATGGGGCAGCTTTAGCACCCCAAGGTGATACTGCTTCCTGCGTAGGCTCAGCATCCCGCCCC
>JANHFX010002477.1:41296-56789 GCA_027560015.1 Chloroceryle amazona
GGGGACCCCAGGTATGCTAACCGATGGCCCCGGCTCAGCCCAGCAGCCTCCCAGAGCGAGTCACTGACGCCAGCCCCGTCTCACCCGAGGAGAGTGCCCAGCCCCAGCTGGTGACACTGCACAACGGCTCTTTCTGCCAGCACGGCCACGCAGAAACACGGCTCCTGGTGGGACAGAGCGGGCAGCCCCGCACCAGGCCTTCGGGAACAGATTCCCACTGCCGGTGGAATCCACAGCAGGGACAAAGGAGCCTGCTGCCTTCTGGGGGGGGAGCAGAGAGCCTGCGCAGGGCGAGGGAATCACGCCTGCCTGCCTCTCTTCTGAGGAGCAGGTACGCGGGTGTTCTACCTGCTCCAGGCACACCAGCCCCACTTCGACAGCAGCACTAAGCAAGATGCTCAGAGGCGGAGGTGACTTCCAAGCCTGCCTGGATGGTTGCTAGCTCTTTCAAGTTGGGCTGATCTCTACCAGCCTTTAGTAGTGTTTTCAGAGGGGCTCTTTATGGTTTGAAACTCTCCCTTCCCTTCAGCTGACAATTCCCCAACCCCTCTTCTTGTCTACACCCCAAGGAAAAGGCAATTAAAATCTTTAAGGAAAGTAACTTCCAAAACTCTCAGAGATAAAAAGGTCCTAATTAGACTAATTTCTAGGAGAGCATGAGATGCGGGAAGAAGAAAGCTTAAGCTAGACAAACTATAGTGGTAAAATTGATCTATTAAAGCAGGGGATGCTATCAGGGAAGCGAGCAATTTCCTGCAAGCCAGCAAAGTCAGATGCATTTCTGCTAAAGCAGATCTGTCTTGACTTCTCCACAGCTTTCCCCTCTACCTGCCTGGCTCCTGGCAGCCCAGCTCGACAGCTCTAATGGGGCGCTTCACTTTATTGACCTATTAGCTGCTGCCTGCCTGGGACGCGGCCACGGCAGATTTGCCATTGTGTAAGCAGCAGCAAACATAAAACCCTAAATAAATTTTTGGAGGCCACAGAGCAGTATAATTAATCACAGGCTATTTGACGAGGAAGCAGCAGTGATGGGGAGGCAGGCAGGGGAACACAGAAGGTAAGGCTGCAGGAGTCGGGGGGACATCATCCTGCCAGAGATGATGAGGGAGCCAAGGGCTGAGAGGAAAGGCAGGAGCTGGAGTCAGAGTCAAGGTCAAGCTCTGTTTCACTGCTCACCCATTTTGTGAGCCTGAGCAAGTGCCCATCTCCCCAGCAGGTCTCATTCAGGTACATCCTCGATCAGAAAATAAGTAGCACTCACTGCCAGTGTTTGCAGAGGGGTTAAGTTAGGATTGCTCCAAGCCCACTCCTTGCCATGCTGAGCTTATGCCTTCCCTTTCCCATATTACCTCTCAATCTGGCCCAGACCCAGAGCGAGAGCAGAAGAGAGATGTCAACAGAAGAAACAGAAGGAAAAGCTTTAAACACCCTGAACTGGTTCCCTCCAGCTCCTCACTTGGCAAAGGCACAGACCTCAGCTCTCCTTCCCTGCCCTATCTCACCGCCAGCTCTCCTCCTGCGCTCGCTGCCAGTGCGCCCCTTCGGGAGCTGGTTCCTGCTGCCCACCCAACGGCTGAATCGCTGTGGGAAGGCACCATGTCTGGTGAGTGCTTGGGAAAAAATAAAAATTAAAAAAGAGCCTTCCCCCTCAAATTTTACTGAGTTTAGGACACAGCACGACCCTGTGTCAGTGCCTTGCTGCCTGCCAGCAATGCTCTCCCTTGGCAGCCCACCCCTATGTTCACCAGCAAAAGCAAATGGAATAGCTCGGCTCTAGAAGCCTCACACCATCACCCCTTCAGAAAGTCCTCAGAGACTCCTGGGGACACTTGGACTCACCAGGATGCCTGAAATGGCAAGTGGGGAGCCAGCAGGACTTCTGCAGAGAGAGCTGGCAGATGCCTTGTCTGAGCCCTCTACTCCTCCTCTCTTGCGTTCTCCCTAGTCCAAGGCCAGTGGTCAACATGAAGGTGTCCTCCTGCTTCAAGAGGGGCACTGCCCTCAGCTATAGAGACAGACACAAGAAAACAGGTTTTTATTTCCTGCCATTGATCAGGAGCCAAATGAGAATAAGGCACAAGTCCTACAGGCTACGGTGGAGTTGAAGCGTCAGCATTCACCCTGACATCAGCCCACCTGAGACATGTCTCTTCTTCCTTCCTCACTTCAGCCCCACTCCCTGCTCTCTCCGGATGGTTGGCATCCCTCCTGCTCTGACCAGCTGCTGTCTCTGAGCAACACTGAAGCACGGCTGTTCAGCAACCCTCCTCAGAAATAGGGGGGAAAAAAAAATAAATATATATATGTTCCAGCCTTTGAGCCATGCTTTTAATATTTCATCTTTCTTTTTCTGCCAGAGGAAAGTAAATTCCTTACGCCAGCTGGGCTGCATTCGCACCACCGCATCTCCCCGCCTCAGACAGCCCTGGCTGCCAGCCCCTCCAGGCAGATGGCGAACGCAAGGCTCATATCCCCTCCACACAAACCCTTCTGCTCCTGCATCCCTCGGCGGTGGTCAGGCGGCGGGGTGGCCACAGATCTGTCAGCACAGCAGGGCCAAGGCAGCGCGGGCTGGGCAGGCTGCCGAGGAAGAACAAAATTCCAGACGGATCCCAGTATCACAGAGGAGCCCTGTGCTGAGCTCCACAGAGCCACCCGGATGGCTCAACGGACCCACTCTTGTGGAAGAAATTGTCTGGGAGAGGTGACAGGTCAGCAGCCACCAGGTCTCTCAGTGACAACTGTCAATCACCACCAAGTTCCACCTTAAAGCCAGCTGCCACCACCCTCACTATCCATCCAGCATCATCTGTGTCAAGCTAGTTTTTATTTTAAATTTAATGCCTGTAAAGTATTTTTTTCTTTAAATTATTCTGCAGACTCACTCCGTTCAGCAGCGCTTCCCTGTCTAGACAGAACAATCTTGTTGTCAGTGAAACAGATTCACCCTGACATCCCCGTGGCACGCAGTGATGCGGTTGCTATTTTATTGAAAGGAAGAGAGCTAAAAAGCTCTTTCTCTTCCAGTTTTGAAACGTTATTCCTGTCCATTCAACTTCAAACAAACACCTCCATAAATAATCCTGCCGGCTTTGATTTGATCTCTCTCTCTGTTAGGAAGCTGCATGGATGGAGAAAGGAAAAATGGCTCAACATGTGTGGGATCCAGCATCTCCCAGTGCTGCCAGCAGCATGCCAGCCCTCCTGGAAGGGGGCTTCCCTCCTCTCCTGCTCTGGCTTTGCCTCTCTGCTTGGGCTGCAGACCGAGGACTGGAGTTTGGAGATCTGATGGTAACTCGTGCAGTGAGCTGCTCTCAACAGCAATTTGCTGCTTTTTTCCCCCCGGTGGGTGTGAGATGATTGTTTCAGTGGCAGGTAAATACTCCAACATCTAATACAAGCCACTTGCAAATACTGAGTTTGCAAGTTCAAAGAAAAAAAAAAAAAAAAATAAAAAAATCACAACCAACAAACCAAGACATTACAGACCATACCTGAATTATTTCATCTAGAACGACTGCTCAAAATCCCACTTTTCCAAACACACCAGGGAGCAGAAGACAACAACTGTTGCCACAACCCCAAGTTTCCTTCTCTACAGACTCCCCCTGCCCTGATGCCTTCTAAGGTGCTGTGTCCATGCAGTGCCTGCCTTTCAAGGGGGGCGAAAAAAGTAATCAGTAATGGGACTAAATGACATCACAGCAAACCTTCAAAGGGTTTCTTTTTGGTCTTTAAAAATGTCTGATGGTGGCTGTGCCAAGGGAAGGCCGTTTCATCGGAGCATTCTGGACATACACCCACCCAACCCACTGCTCTTTGTAGAAAGAAAATACTCAATGCCTCATCAACGGGTCAGATTCTGTTTCTGAAGGCTCACTGATTTATTAACACAATTAAGTGTAGTCTTCAGAATTACAGCAGTGCTGCCGCCTGGGCAGAAGGCGCTCTCGGCTGAACACCAGAAGAGCTGTAGCCTGACACCAGACTAGAGGTTGTCAACGAGAAAGTGAAAAAACAGAGCTCAACTTCTCCGATAACACTGAATATACCCAAGTGAGTGAAGGTGTTTACACAGCAAGCAACGCGGGAGCTCCTCTGGGCCATCTCTGCCACGGCACGAACCAGGAGCAAAACCACCGCAGGCAAAGCAGAGGAGACACATCCAACCGCACGGCAACAGGGGGTCCCCCATCACCAGTGGAAGGTCAAGAGTTCAGCCCCAAGGATGCCCCTCGAGGGTGTCTGTGGTGAGGTGGGGATGGAGAAGAGTAACTGCACCAACAGGCAGCACACATACAAGGTGGTAAGGGGCCACATTACACAGATGGTTTTATTCCCCAAACACCTACAGACCTCCAGGAGCTGCCCAGTTCAAAGCAGACCCCACCAGCACACCTGCATTAACACCGAGTCCCAGTGCTAGAGCATCACACGATGAACTGTCTGCAGATGTACTACACCAAGACACTCGCTTCTAAATACTCAAGCAGAAAGGAGCAATCCGAAATCTCCCCCTCCCCAGCAGCCGGCCGGCCCTGCAGGGCAATCCCAGCCACGTGCCCACTCTGGCTGGCACAGGCCTGGCAGTGCCAGAGCCAAAGCTGCTCCTCTGGAGCGGGTCTGTGGGACCAGCAACTGCTCCTTTGCTCAAACCCGTATCCAGAGCATCTGCTCTCTGCTGATGGAGACCCGAGCCAGCTCTCGGGGAAGGCACCTTCCCTCCTCACCCCTTCCACTTGGGCACACACCAGCCCCGGTGATGCCCAGATGCACAGTAAATGGACTTAGAGCACCAGTGGAGCCTCTACTGTCCTCCTGGGGTGGAGAGTGTTAATGCATGAGCTGAACTGGGGCTGGGAGAGTCAAGTGCTGAAAAATGATGCACTGAACGGCTCATTATCACATCCTTAATAGCCCTGAAATTGCTACGAGGGCCTCTGTCATTTCTCCTCCCCCTGGGTGGTAAAGGGCCATTCCTGTCTGTCTCAGCAGCAGGGCCTGGCTTCCTCACCAGAGCTGCTGGCCATCGAAGCAGACAGGGCACCTCAACGCCTGGAGCCAGCATCTCTACACCACATATTCCAGAGAGGAACTGCAGAGGAGCAGCTGTACTGGTACTGGCTCCACTCAAGACATCTGCTCTACATCAAGTGACTCCAGGAAGGGTCCCTGGCATCAGGTGTTCAAATTTTACTCCCACACCCCACTACTGCCCTCGCCAAAGAAAGGCAGACCGTGCCTCAGTTTCCCTGCCTGTATGAGAGTTGTAACATCTCCCACCCACCTTAGTAAAGATCTTTTGCTTGAAATTTTTTGTTGTGCCTATATGCTTTGGGGAATTTTCAGTTCAGTTCAGGGCACTTCTGAGATCATCCAACAACTGGGTTACAGCTCTGCTCAGGTCTATTTTAAAGCAGAAGTCAACACATCATCCTGGATGTCCCTACGGTGTCTCCAGTGGGACACTGGCTGCCTGCCCTGGCCGGGTCTCTTCCAACACAGAGCCGACAGCTCAGGTCTCCATCAAGCGAGAGATGCAGGTTTGATCAAAAGAGCAGTTGCTGTTCCCACAGACCTGGGCAAAACCTTCTCACTGAATTAAGAAGCTGGTAAAATACTACTACTGGGTAAAGGACAGACAAAGCATTAGCAGCTCCTGTGTCAGCTCTGAGGCATTTAGCTACCCCAGAGCTGGTGGCTGCACCTTCAACCACTGCATCTCAGTTCCACTTTTCATGACACCTGCACTGAAAGGACTTGATGACTCCTACAAAATGCCAAGCAAGCTTTTAAGAACTACTGAACTGCCTTTTTAAGAGGCAGGGGACATGTGCACCTAATCCAGTCTTAAAACTAATGATTTAATTTATCTTAGGAGAAGCAAACCAGCATAAATTAGTATCTCCCAGTAGTATAACATAAGCATGTTTTATCTGGAGATTATGTTGATTAAATCATCAAGTGCTATAATCTTCCCTTCGTACCTCAATAAGGTGGAGAAAAAAAACCCACAACCCTAAAAATATAGATATAGCCTTCTAAGCCACAGGAGGGAACTGCACATTCATCTCCAAGTACTCTCCTCGCTCAGCAAAGCGTGCACACAAGACTCCCACCCTGGAAGAAGCTGTTCCAGCTGGTGTGGTACAAAGAGGTAAAATGAAGCTACGTGTTCAGAATTGAAGAGATACCAGGAGATGAAGGCTGGAGCAGCTTAGAGGCAAGTACAGGAGTTACACTTACAAGGTTTCACTCTGCAAATGTAACTGAAGAAATCAGATCTGACCTCTCAAGGCGACATGTCTGCTTCTGGAGTGTAAGACACCAAGACCATTAGTTGTACAAGCTGGAAATTCAGGTGGCTTAGATGCACCAAGAAGGGAGGCAATGCTGAGCTGGTGAACCAACAAGGCCTACCCTGCCCTTTTCCAACAGCTATCACCTGCCGAGGGTGGTGTTTCAGACCAAGCCCATTCCTGGGGGACTCAGCTGCACAAACTCCGGCAGCTTTCTGCCAGGGAGTCCTGCACGGGCACTTCACTTCAGTGGCTTTGTCTGCTGGCTGTCAGGACTGCCTGTGGAGTGCTCTAGAGCCCTTGGGCAGGGCACTTCAGAAGCACAACACCTTTTATTTAAAGCCAATTCAAAACCACAGTGGTGAGTTTGAAAGCGTCCCTGGAGAATGACAAAGGATCTTGTCACGCTTGTGGCAGAAGAGAAGGGGTCCAAGGCCAATACATATATAAAAACAATCCCTACAACAGAAAGCTTCCCCTGAAAAAGCAAACTCTAAATACTGTTTACACCGAGACCCAACACCAACAGGTCTCCAGCAAGTGATCTGTACTTAGAGGGCCAAACCTCAACAGGAGCAATGTCGCCTGGCCCTCCTAGCCTGCTGTTACATGAGTCAGCGTTAGCAAGTGGATTTTGCAAAGGAAGGGCGATGAACAGATGCAGTTTTATTTGCTTATTGGAAAGCTGGGGCTAGCAGCAAGCTTCTGCCAGCAGTGCTGAGGGTGGGCTGCAGCACCCCCAGTTCCCTGCCTCGATTTCCTCATACATGGAATAATTATTCCAGTGTGGTAAGGGTTTGGAAGCCTTCAGAAGAGAAACAGCATTATCTGGAAAATTATTTTAATATCGGTATGAAGTTACCAAGAGGAGGTCTATACCCAGTGCCTCATGCAGAAAAACATCTCCAGTCAAATACCCTGTCCCTGAAAAGGGGAAAAAAACCCAAACAATAAAATACCCTTGGTGTAAAGGAACCACGGTTTCAGGTTCTCTGCAAGAGTTGCTCCTCAGAAAGGTGACAGTGTGCTGACTCGCAGCCTTACAGAACTGGAAGCTGCAAGAATTTTCCTGACTTTCTCTTTCATTACTCGTTCCTGTTGTCCTGCAAACCTGCCCAACGACTCTCAGAGCGGAGGATGGTTGCGTGTGTCGCCTTGAACACCATTCAGTTTAAACCTCAGACCCAAGCCCCTTTCTCACCTAAAAGCAAGCCACCTCATCTCACCCTGTGAATCAGGCTTCTCTAAAATAATTCAGGGAAATGTAATTTTGGAACAGCTCTTTACAATCTTCTGATGTCATTCTACAAGAGAAATAACCTATTCTGACCTCCTCCCTCTGCAAGTGCCTCTGCCTTCCCAGGTGCAAATACCATCTCCCGACTGGGCTCTGTTCCTCCTGTTCAATTAACAGGGCCCCCAAAAGGCTGAGGACTTCATTACTTCTAAATGAAACATCCCCAAACACACTAATGCCACTTGTCTGCTGCAGGACCCTTGTTCCGGACGAGACTGACATTTTGACAGCACTTTCACGCTTATTTTCTCCGAGCAAATGCACCATTACACAAAGTTTAATTTTTTAGGATCCTAGAAAAAGCTCTCCCTCTAAGTAAACATTAGACAAACATCTATACACCACAGAGAATTGCGTGTCAGGGTGCTTAATAAAACCATCTTATCTGCCAGGAGCAAGCCTGACAAATCCTTGGTACAGATGCCTTCCCCCCCACTTTAAAATGTGCATGGAGTCCTCAGAAGGAAGGGGTTTCCACTCCCTGATCAGCCTGATCCTGCCAGCACCACGGCTACCGGCGCTTCATGCGCCTGCTGAGACAGCTGCCTTTGGAAAGGAGGATTTGGAGAAGCTAGAGAGAGAAAAGCATTACAAAAAATAAAAAGACAGAGGCTGCTTTACCCTCTACCCTCTCACCCAGAGCTTGAGGTGTGCTGGGAGAGCGAGTGCTGCCTGCAAACACCACCTCTGACACATCTCCTCCTCTCCTGGCAGCCCTGCAGGCAGCGCAGCCCTGGAGAAGATGCTCAGCTCCTCGGTGGCACTGGCCAGCGGAGTCACATTCTGCTGCTGCTCACCCACAGCAGCTCTCACTTTTCTAAGCAGAAAACTTGTCCAAGGGACTCGCTCCTTACCTCAGTGGTCCCAACAGACCAGATATACAAGCACCCCCCCACACCCTTTTTTTTTTTTTAATACTTCCCCCTTCTTTCCATTCTCAGGGCAGAAACCCTTCACTGCAGATCAAAGCTCACAGACGTCAGCCTGCTTTTCTTCCTTCCTTCACAAACCTTTAGCTCCACAATGTCCTGCCAAAGCCAAAGGTGGTAGGCAGAAAGCCTGTGATCTCCAGCAAGACGGACTTAAATCCTCTCTACCTAGCGAGTTCTACCTTGGGAGGGAGAGATCCTCCTTGCCAGGAGGCTCAGGTCCTCTCGCATAAAATCCTTCTGCTAGAATCTTTACAGACACCATCGTTCCACACTCAACCCACCGCAGAAGCAAATGATTAATTATCCCCAGTGAGCTGCCATCTGTCAGCCGATCACCGACAGATCTGGTGAACAGACCATCCCCATGTTCTCCACCTACTGCAAAGGAAAACGCTCTCTTCCGACGGTTTGGGCTAACACATTTTCACTTAGGATTTGCAACCAGCTCCTCACAGCCAACTACCAGATGTAGCAGCAACTCTTCATCCAGGTATCACCTGGTCACCTGCTCGGGACCGAGCCTCAGCCTGTCCAGCTGATGAAGAAGAGACAAGGGGGTGACACCAAAGAAGAGATGATGTGCTGCAAGGTGTAGATGAAGTTCTGACGTGGCTGAAAGCCCAGAGCAAAAACTTAAAGGAAGATGAAGTTGCCATCAAGTCCAGAGTATAAGCTAAGGAAGGAGAAGGGCATTTCTAGCTGAATAAGGGACACAGCTCTCAGTCTTTGCAGATCATTGCACTCCTGTGCCTCAGCCTCCCCATGTGAGTAATCAAAGTATGTTTCCATTTACTTCTCTCGGCAAAAACCTTCGAGATTTGCGTTTCAAGAACACTCTAGGGGTAAAATCACTGCCAAGAGAGGCAGCGGCAGGCGCTGGATGCCCTTCACAGAGCTGACCATGTGGGAAAGCAGGATGCTCTTGCAGTGATGCTGGCTTCTCCCACCCGTTCTGCTCAGCAGCAAAGATTGCCACAGCAACAGGAGACAGAGGAGAAAAATATTTCTCTAGAAAATATTTGGTTGCCTTTTAGTGAATTGACATAAGAGAATTCGTTTATAAATAGGCCAAGAGCATGTCGGTGTGAAATTGGAAGGGAGAGTGGATGGCAGCACAGCAAGCAAAGCACACAGGGTGAGGAGATGAGACCTGCAGGTTCAGTACTTAAATGGGGCCTATAAGAAAGTTCAGGAGGGACCTTTTAGAAGGGCTTGTAGAGGTAGAACAAAGGGTAATGGCTTTAAACTGGAAGAGGGTAGATTTACATTAGATGTAAGGAAGATGTTCTTCACTGTGAGCATGGTGAGGCACTGGAACAGGTTGCTCAGAGAACCTGGGGATGCCCCAGCCCCAGAACTGTTCAAGGCCAGGCTGGATGGGGCTTTGAGCAACTTGGTCTAGTGGAAGGTGTCCCTGCTCACCTCTGGAGCGTTGGCACAAGAGGGTCTTCTAATTCAAACCATTCTATGATGAAGCAAAGAAAACCCTTCCTGCGTATGCAAACAGCTCTGCAGTTACTCGCTTCCATGCTGCCACAGGGTCCGAGAAGCCTCTGCCTCCAAAACACCCACAGTCACGTGCAAGCACACGAGCTGCAGCCTCCTGGAAAGACCAGGTCGCTGGTGCTCACCGTGAGCTGCTCTGCTTCCAGTGCCACCACTGCTCCGTCAGCCGAGCCCGTAATGAGACAGTAAACACGGACATCAAGGTCATGCAGGAGATGGAGGACTTCCCCAAAACAATTTAAGAGGTTCATTAAACCAGTTAACAGCCAGGAGCCGCACTGACACCACATCCTTTGTAACAACGTCCCCAAAGCCCTGGCATTTAGCTCCGGCACTAAGCACCACCCCGAGAGTCCCACCAAGGGAGCCTTGTCAGGAGTTAGAGAGGGCAGCTCGTCCTCAAAAATCACAGAGGGGAACAACCTCATTCTTGAGAGAAGAGCATGGCTTTCCCCGTGCTCTGATGGCAGTGGTGGGGTAGAGCACCCGGCAAGCAAGCGGGCAGGCACAGCTCACCCTCAGCACCCCGCACGGCCCCCGCTGCGGCAGGTGGGCCGTCGAGACACGAGCCTGCTCCCTAAAGAACAACTCGGGGGAGGTGGGCAGAGCACTAAACAAGCACTTTCAGATAAACTATCTGCCTGCTGGTAGCCCTGTAGAAGCACACCTGGCTCACTGCAAAAAGACACAAGTGACAGACTTGGAAAGAGGTGACATCCTACAATCAATCCCCAGTGATAAACCAAATACACGGAACCCACCTGGCCACGCACCACATTCCTCACCTGACCCCCTGCACTGGCTCACTGAGGGATCTGGCAATAAAAAGATGCAGGAGCAGTGCAAATGCTCACTGGAACAACTGCAAAAAATTGAAACAGGGCGTTGTAAGGAGGCACAGAGGGGTGGCTGGAGGAGCAAGAAGCTGAGTGTGTCACCCGGGCTTGTGCCTCTGCCTGACTGGCCACATCCACTCGTTAGGTCCCCCTTGCACAGGTAGGGAACGCACCCACGAGAAGCACCCCCCGGCTCTGTCATTCCACCCAGGAATACAACAGCTCCCCAGCGCTGAGGCGCAATGGAGATGGAGTACCTGTCAGGCTCTGCTGGAACGGGACAAACCCTTCTGCTCAGCGGCTTTGCAGATTAATGCCTTTTGTTACAGCAAAGGGTAGCCAGGAACCGGGACGCCCTGTGAAGGCCACAGGCTGTTCACATCCATTACAAGGCAAGCCCATTGATATGTTCCCCAAGGTCTTTAGCACTTGGGTAGCAGAAGGCAGCCACACGCAGAAGACCCTGCAACATGCCACTCCTAAACACGTGCTGCTGCATCTCTGATGCTCCCCGTGGCTCTCAAATGCTTCAGAGCAAAGTAAACCCTTCGACTTCTCTCAGAAAATCAACCTCAGCAGAGAGAGGTGCCAAAGCTGCCTGCATGCTCCAGAACCCCCTCGCTACACTAATCCCAGCCATTCCCTCCAGCAACAGTCCAGCCATCGGTTTTCCCACAAGCCCCAGCCACACCGCAGCACGGTCAGGGGACGGGAGCACCAGCACCACGGCTTTGCATCCCACAATATCTGCTCAATACTCATCGTCACAGTGCCTAGGAAGGACCAGCACCCACCCCTATCTCCTCAGAGGGATTAAGTCCTCAGCAAGCAAAGCCCCGTTGTGGCAGAGCCACTCACTGGATTGCTGGCCAATTGTCCTTCCTCGGGACACTTGTTTTCTGCCTTCAGGCAGAGGCCAGGGGACAGACACTATTTCTGTATTTCAGCCAGCCTCTCAAAGCTCTCCTCAAAACAGTAATTTCAAAGAAACAGGAAACAAATCAATAGTTCCGATTTTTTCTTGGGGGAGAACAAGACCAATAGTCCACACCTAGGCTGGTAACTACCCTGTCAGCTTCGTCAGGTTATTTCCCTTTCCCGAACTGCAACACTTCACCCTTGGTACAAAATGAGACCTAATCAATACTCCAATACTGAAATACTACTGCAGAGCACGCACCCCTGGGGCCCAAGTTACATGTGAAACTCTTCTGCCAGGTCTTATGGCCTTCAGGACACTCTTAAACCCAGAGGTTTAGCAATGCCCAATTTCAGTGGATGAGGGGTTTTTTTAATACCACAGAAATCCTTCTCAGAATATTTGCCTCTTGTGTTTACACTAATTTCGTGCAACTATATTACATGGTTTAGTATCATCAGTATTCACCCGATACCTCATGATGGGTGAGGTTTGGAACACTGCTTCTTAATCATATTAGGAAAGAATATTCATCTGACTATTAAAGTATAAAATTTAGTTCACGGGCAAGAGGTTATTTCTTCCCTATAAATGAATAATTCTTCAGTATTCTGACATGATCAGCAGCTATCTTAAGCTACTCGTTTCAACAGAAATTAATTATTTGTCAGACATCCCCTACTTCCTTGGAAAAAACAAACAAACAAACAACTCCACCTACCTTTTAATTTTACGAGGCAAGCAGACACGGAGCCCTGAGCCAGCCACCCTCCAAACCCATGTTCAGTCAGTGCCAGGCTGTTCGCTTTTGCCACCTTTCAGTCACCCCTTCCAAACAGGATTTAAACCTCCAAGCAGCAACCTTGATTTAAGACACAGACTTTAACCTTGACGTGCATTTGTGTTCACTAAAGACCATAAGCTGAGATAGCCATTAAAATAGCAGAGATCTGCAGGCAATCGTCACTGTCAGAAGAATCCTAACTCAGAAATGAGGAACACTGATAAAACATACATTTTTCATTTCACTTTATTATTATTATGACTTCCCTCCCCTCAAGATTTGGGGCAGAACACGCTGATGCAAATTAGAAGCAAATGAAAAATGACAAAGCCACCGTAGGCACAGGGGACAACTGATAGGTTTCAAATTTGCAATTGATTAAATAAATCAAGAGCTGTTTCCAGGGGGTTAGATCTCTTGGTTCCAGAGCCCTCAAGATGACTGGCTTTGCTCCAAGCATTGCTGTTATAGACCCAAAAGCTTAATTAACTCTTCCTGCCTTGCTGTTCAGTGCCTGTATGAAGGGAGTTTACAAACCCATCCTTATTTATCCACACCATGGAAAATATTTTGCATTTAAGTCTTTTGTCACCTAGGTGTTATTTAAATTTTGGGGTCGCCGAGACCTTTTCCCCTCCACTTAGTTCCTAACATCTGATGAGAGGGAAAACACCCCAAAGAGTTCCGTGGGGATTTCTGGCTCTCGGTGAGGCGGTATAAATCCAAACTGTTCTTTATGCACATTTCTTAACTAGACTGAAATGAAGAATATTTTAGAGTAGAGCATTCACACATAAAAAGGAGGAGCTGAAATACCAGCACTGAGTCCACTGTAGAGAGACAGGTACTTCATGCATGACAAGATACCCTGGCACCCCAAACTGCAGCTGATGGTAAAGGCATTTCCCAAATTCAGCATCATGTTAAAATAGGGGAATTCTTTAACTGAAAGGTGAAGTTTTGACAATGACGGGTTTTCAATAAACCTTAGAAAAATAGAAATAATCTTTTGTTTTCTAAAGACTTTAGACTGTATTAAGTTTGTAGGTTTAGAACTGGACTAAGTAAAACCAGTGACAGCAAACCTTAAACACACGTGCAGATTTTTTAATCATTTAGCATTTACCATTTACTTCTGTGGACCGAGAACCTAAAAGGTGGTTTAATTTTTCTTTTTTTTCTTTTTTTTTTTTTTTCCTGGAAGAGGAAGGATCTCAGTTATTCACAAAGGGGATGGCAATTTCTTGCTCTTTTAGGCTTTGTTTTCCTAAGTGGGCCAGGAATGTATGGAAAAACTACAACCAACCAAGACTTCTGCTGTTAAATAACTTTGTCTCTTCACAGAATTCCAGACTATGCACAGGAGCTAAAAAGGCAGTTTCCTTTATTAGCATTCATCCTAGGAAAAAGCCTCTTCTGCAACCTTGCAGTGAATATGATGTCAAAAAGCCCCTGGAATTTGGTTCATTCATCTGTCTTCCCATCCCCTTCAACATCTAATGGCGGGGGGGGGAGAACCTTTTTTATTTTGCACTTGATCAACATCACAGTTCATTTCTCGAGGAAAAGAGAAAAAACCCCAAGCTGTGAATGAGTCAACAGCCAACAACAATGTAACCCTCAAAAGAAGTCTATTTTTGGCAAAAGCTTCACCTTTCTTTAAGGTTACTATAACCAGGAGCTAAAACAATTTCTTACATTTACTTTATACCATATCCATGAGAATTAAATCTTTTCATACCTGTAGCAAAGCCATTTCTGTTCACTGAGGGTTTGAATTCTTCAGAAGACTGATGTTAGACAGGCAAATAGCAGACAGAAAAGCCAATTTTCTCTTAGAATTTAAGCAAGACCTTGTCCATCTCCTTGAGTCACTTGTCTCTATTTTTCCAACCAGTGGCAGGAAATCTTCATTTCTACAGCTGACGTCTCTACTCTTGATCTCCACACGCCTCATCCTTGCCACAACACATTCTGAGCATCCTTCTAGGATTAAATATGTCCTGCTGCCCCGAGCGCACAGTAAAGCGCTGCTTTTTTATCACTTCCAGCCTTGTAAATGGCACAGGCCATTACAGAACAACCTGCCTGAAAAAAACAGGATACAATATTCATTTGTACTTTGTTAGAGGAGACACATCAACTTTTTAGTGATCAATGGAGGGAAGAGTTACCTATTTTATTGAAATGGAAGTAAGGATGAAGCAGCCTTAAAACAAAGTACCCTCAGCATAGTAGTTAAGGTAGAGCCAAGAGGGCTACAAGCCCACGCTCGGGACGGACAAAAGCAGAAATGACAGTCCAAAGGTTGATCCAGGGGCACTGGGGAAGCTGGCAGTGGGCAAGGAACTGAGAGAAGGAAGGTGTACAAACCTCATACAGCCTTCTTGGAGATCCAAGATCGGTGCGGAAGAGTCCGAGATCCAGGTTTGGGGAACTTCCACGCTGAAGCCTGCCCTGAATCAGCACCAGTTTACGTAACCCATCACCCCAGTCAATACTTAACAGTACCCTGAGATCTCTTCCCTCCCACCCTGACTACTCACTGTCCTCAGTCTCTGTGTTATTTCTCACCACTACAACTCGCAGCCCAAGCCTACACTCCTTGATTACCTGCAACAGCCCAAGAGGACTCTCTCTATCAACAGTAACTTTCCCAGCAGAGCTGAGTGGCCACAGCAGGGTTACAGAAGAGTAATGGTGCAAGAGTCCCACAGGTATTTGCTTCCAGATGACTCTTCAAATTCCATTTAGGGTGTCAACTAGAAATCTGTGTGTCCCATTCCACCGCAGCCCCCCCCCCCCCCCCCCCCCCCCCCCCCCCAAACACCCCCCACGGCGGGGACAAAGAGCTCTTTTTGCAGGAGCGCGACCTCTCCCTTTTTTCCCGATGCAGGCGCGGGGGGGGCCGGAGTGT
>JANHFX010002477.1:56799-79322 GCA_027560015.1 Chloroceryle amazona
CCCACCCCCCCAGTATAAGGCCACAGCTGATGGACAAACAGGCTTTTGGTTGAGAGAGCAGCTTTTACCCTTTCTGCCAAGGAATGAGGATGGGGAGCAGATGATGTCGATTCAGATTAAGATGTGGTGTCAAAGCTACATAATTAAGCTTACACAATGTGCACCTATACCACGCCTGGCTCCAAGACTGCTGCTGCACTTCCACACTTCTTCCAATCCCCTTAAAGTTACCCCAAAATGGGTAATGTCACGGGAGCAGAGAGACCACCTGCCTGTTAGCAGGTTGGCAAGACAGCTCCCCAAAACTGAACCAAAGTTTCCAGCTATTTCCACAAGCATAGATATTGATACAATGATAATACATAGGAAGGGAATCCTGCTCTGTACTTAGCACTTTTTATTGTAAGAACTATGATGTTTGTTTTAAGGCTGAGTGACAAACCCTGTTTGGTACATCATCACCTTATTAAAAACCTGTCACACGTGCAGAGAACACTAAATTATATTAAGTATGCTGTTAACTTGACAAAAATACAGCCTGCTTCTTTCCACCTGACTAACGCTGCAGCGAGGACGGCATGTTTTCAAGAGGTGGGAAACAGACACCCCCCCCTTTCCTCACCAGGGCTTCAGCTGAAACTCTGAACACAGTAAAAACAAAGGCAAGACATCAGAATCTCAGCCATAACTCTCCACTCCAGATCCACAGACACACACCAGTTACTGGGCTGTGACTGCCACCCAACTGGGGTAAGGAAAAGAAATGGAAACAGGCATTTAAAATACTCCATTTATCCAGGTAAGAAAGAAAGGCTCGAGTGATGCTGAACAAGAAGGCAGTTCAAAAGCAAAAAAAAACCCAAAAGTGCCTTAATGACAGATTCTGATAAAGGCAGAAATGACACCATTTTGCCCGGCAACCAAAAGGAGCACGAAGTTCTGTTGCACAGCAGATCTGACGGCACTGCCAGCGCGCTGTGCGTGGTTCACGCCCGCGCAGTCACATGTGGTATCGGTGGCTTCAGCCATCAGCAAAAGACTGGGAATAATACAGGAACACCAGAGTCATCTCGGGAATACATTACCCTCATCACTTGAGCATTTTCACTTACGCTGGTGGAGGGCAAGTGTAGAAACCCAACATTATCTCTCCAGGGACTAAAACACCCTTCAAAGGGAAACCTCTGCATGACATTTCAGGGAAGGAAGGTTTCAGCTCTGCACTACAGGCACATCAAAGTCGCTTTCTACTCTGTACCAGGCTTCTTTGGAAGACACAGCAGATCCAGCATCTTCCCTCAGCAGGATTCCAGCACGATCAGTTACTCTAAGCATCAGTAAAGGGATTGCAGTTTACCTTTCGACTCTACGCATCCGAGTGATTATACTGGCACGTACAGCCTCACTACCAGCAAAGTCCAGCTAATTAATCCTTTGCTTTACACTCATCCACCTAGTTCAGGAAATGACTTCAGCAACTAGATATACTCATTGAAGGGGTTTTTTAATGTGAAGAGAAATGGAAGCTTCTGATTAACCACATGTGACTGCTTAACTACATTAAAATCAACTGGATTTTCAGCACTTAATTTGTTCACACTTTCCTAAAAAAAGCCACAGTGCTGAAGTTTTTAAAGAGTTCATCCAATACAGCTGATGTCATATACCAGGTATTTACAGACGCATCTTGGCCGCAGCCGAAAGCTGGCAAAATTAATCTCCTTTGGCCCAACATCTCGAGCCTCGCAGGAAAACAAACCCCAAAAGAACGAATAACCTCAGGTCTTGACAAGCAAAGCTGCTTTGCTGGGCTGGTTCAAACCAGAATTGTTAGGTTGTTTTCAACATCCGAGTCCCATCTACGCATCATGAAAAAACGATGAAAAACGTATGATGCAAAGTCTTCTTAAATAGTCACCCAAAATTTCAAGAAAGCATACAGAAGCTTGATGCAAAAAATCCAGAAATAGTCCAGGGCAGTGCTCGGGTATCACTAAAGACTTAAGGACTACTGGGGGAATTATGTGGCCAGCCACAAACTGTCTCATAAGAGGTCATGGCAGTGTTCTCTGGTGCTAAGATGAGTGAACAGACTCTGCCATTCCTCGTTAGAGGTTTGTCTATTGGTTAAAAAAAGAAAAACCAACAACAACAACAAAAAACCCCGACAAAAGACCAAGGAAGAGCGTACAGTCACGCAGCTGATCGCCGACGAATCACAAAAACACCTCGCTGCAGCTGGCCCAGGTAGATTCTCATCTTTGTGCTGTCACTGGTTTTCCTCACCCAGATCTGTGTGAAAAGGGGGAAAAAAAAAAAAAGTAAGGGGCACGAAGACATATTGTGGAGAAAAGGGAAAACCCACAGCAAGTAATCCACGGACAAATAAGTCCAGATATTCGTGTTCCCAGCTTTGAACATCTCTGCTACTCAGGGCACACAGATAATTTAGCTTAATCCCTTCTCCCTCCTCACATTAGGCATTTGCAACCTGAACAGCAAACAAAATAAGGTTTCTAGTTTTACCCCCTTAACTTCTCACTCAAAACAGTCATCAAGAAAAATGACTCTTTCCAAGCATCATCAGGAAAGCAAGTTTCCTTCTGCTGCAACAGACCTCTGGCATTAAGCTTTACCTAATCAAGAATAAGTCTCTCTAGATCCACAGATCGTAAAATCTATCTATCCTGAGATTTGCACAGACAAGTAACTATTAGTGAAATGAAAAGCTTATTCTGATTTTATTCAGTGAAGCATTTCTCACATTGTATTAAATAAAATTGTATCTGAAGATAAATGAGCCTCTCTTTTAAACACCTGCATGGAAGAGTTCACATAACTCACTGATACGCAGCGTGTTTCAAAGGACAAATTGCTGCCGGGGAGCCAGCCACTCAGCTTTGAAAATAAAAAAGGAAGAAGAAACACCTTCAAGAAGTTTAGGCTCAAATACCTGCACTTTAAAAATCCAATCTGAGCAAAACTCCTCTGCATTTTCTCATCCTAATGCACTTATATTTAAGTAAGTGCACGCAAAACAAGAGTTATCAAGCTCTTAGGAGGAGAGTATTTTGTGACACGAGTCCAATATTGCCTACTGCAAAAGGCTATAACGCTAGTGTTGGCAACACTGGGGTTTAGATACGGCAGCAGCTACAGGCCTGGCACAGTAAAGTCATTCAATTCTGCTTTAATTATAAATTGACTTTACTAGCAGAAGCTCTCAATATAAAATACATGTAGTATTTACCTCCGTGCATACTTCAGTTATTTCTCTACAGAAATTAGAATCTACCTTCAGCAATAACCAGCTCTCCACGGCAACATACCCAAGAATTTGATGTTTTAATAACCCCCTGAAAAACTCTTACACCTACAGACTGAGCCACTGGACAGAACAGGCACATACACCGTTAGATTCTATCCCCGTATGACGAACAGTGTATTTGTTTTGCTAAAGTTAAGTTCCATTTGGAGGAAAATTAAACCTGACCACAAGAGTGAAATTACTCATTAGCACTAAAAATGTGTCACGTGGGTCAGAAAAAGAAAAACATCAAGATAGATTCTGAACTTAGAACTCCTGTTTTAGGCATACAATGTGTTTTGCAAGCAGAAGGTAACAGCTGTTAATTCTAAAGAACTGGAGGAGATGATGAATAGAAACCAAAATTCATCTTTCTTTTCTTTCTAGACTGTGAAAGAAATGCATTTCCTCCCTTTTTTTCAACTACCAAACTAAGATTGCTGAATAAACTCACGGGAATAAAAAGCTTTCCTGCATGTACTGAAGAGTTTGCTGTTGTCAAAAGGCAAATGACTGTTCCAGCACATGGTCAGTGATTTCCACCGATGTAGTACTCGATTTACAGTTTCCAAGGAAATCACATGGGAAATGGTAGAAATATAGTCTGTCTAGATCTAAAAACATCCCCGACTTCTACAAATTCTGGTCCTGGGAAGAGACTGTTGGTTTGTTTTTGAAGGGGGATCACCACAGCTCAAACAGGGGGAGAGGCCTACAGCCTATTACAGAATTCAAATCTAGTTTCAGAAACACTGATTTAGACCCTCATAGGAATAAAGATGTCTCTGACACACCTTCCTTTCTCCAGCCACAAAAAGGCAACTGCTTCCCATAGTATCTCTAATGTTTCTTTTCACTTTTAGCACTAAGGGAAATGGCCGGGGGGAGACACTCTGTGCAAGTATTTTTAGTAAAGTTCCTTTGAGTGAGTTGACTTCTTTAGAAGTGCCATCCATTTTTATCTCCAGCCTACAGTTAGAGACCTCAAATCTAGGTCTGCCTTCCAGCTTCTCAACTCAAGCAGGAACCAGGAAGCTCACGGTTTGGCAACCCATGCGAGCTGAAATCCGCCGTGCGCACGGTGTACCAAGAGAACACCTCATTTCAGCAGTCTGCCAAGGATTTATCTCCCTTGGCTTTATATAGTGGCAATGAACCACCACGTGGCAAAGTGACAGGTCTCCTCCTCAGCCTCTCAAAAAACACCACCCCACAAACCCAAACCTAAACCTATCACCTCAGTTTAAAGCACAAGTCACACAGTAATAATTAATGGACTGCATTTCCCTCAGGCTTCAGGTAAGATGGTCCCAAAAGATTGAGTTTTAACAGTAGTAACCTAAAAAATATAGTGCTGCTAATTTGTTTAAACACATTCATTAGTGTGCTACTACTACTACTTTATCTAAATAACCAGCCGTTGAGCGTAACAACTGCTGTGGCAAGGGGAACAGTTGTGATAGGAAGCGTATCCCATATGCAACTCATTTTGTTGAAAATAAAATATTTTCCCTGAGCTGCCAAAACAAATTAAAGTGACTTTATTGGCCGATTGAAGAGAAGTCCATTCAAGGCTGTCATTTCTTTCCTTGAAGGGTCTGGAATCCGCATGCAAAGAACCAGTCGCTCCCTTTGCCCCAGGGATGCACTGCTCGAGCACTTAGTGAGCAGCAAGATTCCCATCAATCTTCAGCACACATCTCTCTTCACCTGCTTCTCAATGCCTTAATTATTGGCCACATGGAAATTGTCTCAGACAAACATCTCCCCTGCCCTGTCTCCCATGTGGGTGATGAATGCTACTGGGAAAAAGTGTCTCCCCCTGTCACAACTAAATCTGGGGACAGAATTTCCCCTCTTCCGAATCTGCAATGGGATTTTTGGTTTAGTGTGGCATTAATAACTGTCTGTGCGTTCGTGAAACAACAGAACCGTACCTGAGGAGTGCAGGGCTAATGAGATGTGACACATCAGCTCTCCCTATTTTTTCTGCCTGCCAAACTACTACTTGCAGAAGATAGGATCACTCTCTAGAAACACAGCGAGTCTCCCCCCAGCTCAGGCCTGTCTCAAGAAGAGATGTCTCTACTCCGTTTTATCTTGAATTCAGCTTCTTTAGACACCCGACAACTACACCTTTTCTGAAGGCAATGCTGATTTTCTCTTAGTCCTTACTAGACAGCCATCTACCTGCCTACGCCGGCCCACGGCTCTCCCCACTCCCATGAAAACCAGAGCAGCCCACTACCTCATTGGCGCCCACAGAACTGATCACACAGCTGATCTTAGTGTTCTCTTTAGACTCCAGATAAATAGCCTGGCTCTTGTGGTACCTGCAACAATAATAAAAAAAAAAAATAGTAAAATAAACACATGAAACCATTGGGTGTCCAAAGACTGAGAAAAGAAACAGTGATAAAGCTAGGATTCTCTAAGTGGGAGGATAAACAAAGTCCATTCCTTTTCCCTTCCACACCACCTTCCCATCTTTGCCACCACAGCAGGTGGTCTGATTCTACACACACACACACACACACACACACTCTGCATTGAGATGATGCTTCAGAATGCACGGAGCTTGCTCAATTCACATTCAATGCTGTCCCAAGATTACGGAGAACAGATTTCACACCTGAAAGACAGAGCAAGTCACAGATACTCCGGTTAGACACGTGCAGCAATACAAAGCTACCGGTGCTCCACCACCAAAGGGAACTGCACTCAGTGCAGTCTGTACGGTTGGAAGACACCTCAAATTTCTAATACTGTCTGGTTCTGTGTAAAAAGCCAAAGCAGTAAGTGATGGGTAACTGACTCTCCAAGACGTACCTGCCAGAAGGAGGCCATGTCTAAGTGCATTCATTTTTCCCGCCCCTTTTTGATCATATTTTTTGTGCATTTTGCATGAAAAAAAGTAAAAATTTTGAAATTCCTAACTCTGAATCACTCAATTTCATGGTCTTGCCTCCTTTGCCCAGTGTTTCTGCTCAGGGCTGTGAACTGTGCTAGACGAAACTCCCCGGTTCCTGTTTATTCTGCCTGGGAGAGTTCCGCAGGCAGAACTAATTATACTGAAGCAGGTTATTTGCAAGTAAATAATCTTAACCAAGAGAGCAACAAAGTGCTTTATAGCTACAAAAGCATAGCTCTATTTCCACCTTTACTCTACTGGTGATGCGCTTCGTATTTAACTGGGCAACCCAAGCTGCAGAATCACCGTGCAGATTCCCCCGGTAACTACTCAGTATGCAGCTCCCCGCAGTCTGATTGGCTGACGGCCACCCGTCAAAATGCATAGATATGCATAATCTTTACGGTTATTTCTACAATAACCATACTGGAAATATGGCAGCCTTCCAAGAGTTTATTCCACAATGTCTTCCTTCTGGCTTGTGTACCCAGAATTTTCACGCTGCTTGCCAGTAACAAGAGCAGAGCATCAGCTCTCAGCCTTCCAAACAGGTTAATTACCCGTGGGCTGGGCAAGATAATAAAAAACAACCACCCCAGTCCTGCAACCTTTAGATCCTTGTGCTCAACCATTAATCTTTCTTCCTCATTTTAACAGAAAGGATGTCAGCGGGTTCTAGGGCAAGGCAACAGCAGCAGTGATCTGAGCCAAAAATCTGTTTGCCGAGCCCAGAGGATCATTAATTGATACAAAGGAGCAGCATCAGCTACTACAAACCAGACCTCACTAAGACAGGACATAAAAATCTCAGTCCAGCAGCATCCTACCATGCCATGCTGGGCTGCTTAAGCAAGGAGAATTCTGAGCGCAGAAGATCCCGCTGTAAGTGCCAACACTTGAGTGGTACCTGTGCTAGCACAGATAATGAAATAATTTTTCATTCAAGGCCATTTCTTCCCATTTTTGGTTGTCAGTGAATTCCAAAGCTAATGACACGCTCAAAGCTGGCTTCAGCCCCAGGATTTCTCACCCCAGGTTCCAATCCATCAGTAATATATTTGAGGTAAATCCAGGCAGGTAACAGGTTAGTTCAGCATTTTTTGCAGAGAAGAGCTGTCTCTGCTGTCTCAGGCTCCACGCACGCAGAGACTCGAGTCAGCTGAAGGCACTGCAGCCTGGTACATCTCAGTTACACGTTCACCTCAGCCTTTCACCGAGTGGATACACCCAGAAGGGAATGGAAGGGCAGAACTGAGGGAAATGCTTCAGATGAAAAATGCAATGGAATTTAGGTTGGCTTTCAAGAGGAGAGTGCCAAACAGCTCTTGCTTTTGCAGCAGATAAAATACAGATGAATACAAGTGAGACAAGCAGAAATATTTTGTAGCAGAAAGTGGAATTATTTTGCTGAAAGGTCAAGATTTTTCAACTGCACCTCCATCAGAAGACAGAGAGAAATCACTCGGCATTATTGTATGCAGACAAAGCTAAAAGGAAAGAGATGGTTGGTTTACAGCAAACTGTATTTTAGGATCTGATGGGGGGGGAGGGGGCAGGGAGCAAATTGCCTGTGGATAAAAAAAAGTTCTAATTCCACATTCATCTGAAAGTCCCTATACAGGGTCTCCACTATGGAAACACATTTGTGAAGTGTCTCTGTAAGACCTTAGGGAGTCCATTACTGGTCCTAAACATTCACTGTTTTGAGTTGATGGTCCTTCAAGGCTGCTGCCAGGAAACAGAAAACGTTGTCACTCCTGAGCTGCCAGTTTTATTATTTCTGGAGCACGGCAGCAGCTACAGCCTTAATACAGCTTAGAAAAAAAATTACCCTCCCACTATCAAGAGCTACTTCATTATTTTAAAACACCAGCTACTTTGCACAAGTACTATTACTATCAATCAGAAAAACAGCAAAAAATAAATCCAAGCAGGATTATTACAGCCAGAAAAAAAATATTAAATACTTATCTTAAAGCAGCATAAGAACAAGGAAACCAAGAAAGGCAGCAGCTGGAATTCCTGACATTGAGATGCCCATGACAACTGAATTCCACAAATAAAAATACCTGTCAAGTGCTTTGTGTCCTAACTAGATACCTCCCAGAGAGCTTGTGCTTCTACCAGATTCATCTGGGCTCATGAAAGCTCTCCCAGGTTTAAACTTGGTGGGAGCTTTACTGATAGATGACTCCAGATTCCAGCTTTCCTTTTTTCTTTTTTAAACTCATGCAACAGTTTAGAGTACTCCACGTGCTTAAAAACTCTGAGGAACAGTTTATTCATCCAAATATATCCTAGAAGAGACTCACTTTACACACAAAAATAGTTATAAAAGAAAAAAAAAACAAACTTCTTTGTGAAATGAGAAAGTAGCCTGTTCCATTCCTGCCTGCTTTACGCTTCACAGAACTTTAAGCTCCAGGCAGCAGCTTTTATCAGAGCTGTATACACTGAACCCTTGATGAAACTTTAGTGGCAGAAGACAAGAAGGAAAAACTGACCGGCTGTACAAGGTGGCTGTTGGGTAGAAAACAAGCTTCACTCCTATCATTTGCTGTGATAAAATTGCAACCTCGTCACTTGTTATTTTGAGCCACCAGAAGGCCAAAGCAGGCTACAAATAATCATACGACTTGCAAATTGCTTTCTGCTCAAGAGGTACTAGATTGCCCCCCTGGATTATCCAGCTTTGCAGGTCTCACAGATTAAGTTTAAGACCTACTAAGATTTCTCTGCAAAATGTAATATTTTCCTTGTGGTTTGTGAGGCTTGCACAGCTATGTGCCCATAAAACTTAACACGAGCTAAATCCAATCAGCAGTTCTCAAGTTGCTTCTCCCGTGTGGGTTTGATCTTTAAAGGTTATTTGGATTTATTAGAAACATTTTTCATTCTGCTCATCTGGTGCACGACATTTCTTCTGCCACCTTGTGGAACAATGGGCCCGTGCTCTCCAGAGCCAAGCACCAGGAGCGTGGATCCTGCAGACCCCACCGCACTGGCACTCCCGGTGTTGGGTCCCAGCTGACCAGTTTCACGGCTGCATCACGCTGCGCCTGGCCGGCAGCTCACCGATGTAACATTAGGTTTGACAAAACCATTCCCCAGGTGTCACGGTGTGCACAACTCACTCCCTGGCAAGGACTGAAGTTGCCTTTTATTCAAGGCACCGGTTACTCCTGATTTACCCAGGTCACCATGAACAGCCCTTGGAGGAAGCAGCTAACCTCTGCCCAAAGACATTTTGTCCTCAAATTCTTTTAGCAAAGCAATTTTTTTCTCTGCAGTCTTTGTCTCCTTGCTGCACAACACTCAAAGTGATTAAACCTGGAAATTTACCAGGACTTACCATCTCTTATCATAGTAGAGTTTTCCATCTTCTATCCTGGCTTCAAAGCGCTGTGCTGGAGACTCTGCTGGTGTAGCTGGGAGGTGCTCGGGAGAGGAGGGAGAGGCTGAGAACAGGAGAGAGGCTGTTTTTAAAAACCAGCACACAGTCAGGTACACAGCAGCACATCAGGCTGCAGAACTGCAAGTAGTAAGGTCATACTAAGCAGAAATAATAAGCACAGAAAGCTAAAAATTCACATTTCCATCAGAAAAATATTCTGTATTGGGACAAATAAGTTGACCTCTGCCTCGAGTATACAAATGATGATATCCACAGAAATATGACATTTATCTGGAAAAATGTTGGTAGGGAGGCGATCCAACATGCCCTTGATTTTAGTTCTGTGGTAGTTAAACAGGGTCAGAATTACTTTGGTAAGTTAGCACCACTCTGTCTCAAAATCAAGTGCATAGACACATCTAGCAGATTTTCACGCCTTCAGCTCTCAAGTTCTCAATTCCTCCATCTACCTGGCAAGCAGGCAAGCTGCCCAGATGCATCTGAATATAACATAAAAACCTCTTTACACAGCTAAACTCTGCCATGTCAGTGTTTCGGCTACCAAAGATGCATTCGCCTCCCTTCCCATCCCTCACAAACTTCTGAACAGAGGAAGAGTCCTCACACAGCACTCATTTGCCACAGCAGCTACACAAAGAACAGCAATTACAGAGTCAAAACAATTACACAGTCAAATTACCCAGTCAGCAATTATACAGTCAGTCTGCAATACAATTCTCTGTTCAAAACCGCATGACTGCGAACAGGTTCCAATGCGACTCTTAACTCACCTGGTCTCTTGGGTGATTTAAGCTACATGGAAAGAGAGCAAAGAAATGTTAGAGATCTGATGAGCCGTAGAAATCTGCAGCAATAATTTCAGACAGTCTTGCTTTCCAAACTCTAAATGCTTCCTTTTTTACATGTCCTGTTAAGTGGCATAACCCCTAACCAGAGCAGCACGCTATAAACAGCCAAACGTGTAGACAAATCAGTGTCATGACACGACAGGTCTAAAAATGAACTTCAGAGCATTCAGAAAATGCACTAAAACAAGTCAAACCCAAAGTCATCTAAACACATGCTCCAATGTACTTAAAATACAGGGGATGTATCATTAGAGACACCTCAAGAGCTGGCACAAAACCATGGTTCCACTGCCGTACTCAAACAGCCTTAGTGAGCAGCCTCTATTACAAGAAATGAAATAAGCCTTAAAATGTTTAGCAAGAAAGCAGTAAGTTGTTAAAAATCTCAAAACCCCTACAAACATGCACACTGCACCCAGTCCAGTTTGCTGAAGTGTTGCAACAGTGGGAAGACAAAAAAAAAAACTAACAAACCACCAGACACTGAAAACCCCACCCCACACTACAGCCTCAACCAAAGGCAGCCTGTGGTTAACATCCACTCCTTAAAACAGCTCAGTGTTTGGTTCACACAAAAAGTAACATTTTTAGATGATAGTTATTTTAATTAGGTTAATTAAACCTGTTAAAATAAAAGGGTGGAGATACCATCTTGCTAGATCTTTTATTGTCTTGCTTCAGAAAGCTGACTGGGATGAAATAGTCCCACAAGGAAGATAAAGCTAGAGCTCTCATCTCTCCAGGGGAGAGCATCAGCTTTCCCTTTAACACACAGAGCTACCACCCAAGCAGTACTCCCTACCTTATTCAGTGTTCTCAGGTCCTCCATTATTTGCTCATCAGTCAACAAATAATTTAGCTGAGGTATCCAGAATTAAGGCTCCCATAAGGTCTTGACAAGCAAAGCTACAAATTAAAGGTCAGTGGCATTTCAGTTGATTAAACAAAAGCCAAAAGGTTTCTGTAAACTTGCGTAAAACTTTAGGAAGGGGCAGACTTGAGCTGGTTTTGTTGTCTGAATTAATACGAGGCCTTCCCCACAGAGCCTCCTATTTAGCAGCAAATAAGAGTGCAAAATCATTTTAGCTTCTTCAGACATAACCGGCAATGAAAACCCTTCAGGAAAAAAACCCAAACCAAACCCACCTCAAAAAAGATCCATAAAATAAAGCCAGAGGCACAAAACACCTCCTTGCATAGATGAGGATAAAGAAGAGCCTACCATTCACCTGCAAACAAAGCCCAAATCCCCCAACACAGCAGTCAGTTTGTTACAGCCTTATTCCAGCTCTGCTGTCATCGTGTGGAGTTTCACGATCACACCTTCTGCTGCCCTTTTCTGCTGCCCCTCTGCCCCTTCCACACAAGGAAGACCCAAGTACATAGGAGGAAAACAAGACTCAAAGCAGTGGACCCTCTCCTCTCTCCAGCTTTCACTGTAACTGTTTCACAAAACAGCTGTCAATTCAGAAAAAATTCAATTAGTGTTAACAACTGCTGGTTGCATTTTAAGGATTTTGATTCCGATGGAGTTTAATCCTCTCTCCAGTGAAAGGCAGAGAGAGTTTCATACCCTGGCTGCCGTCTCACGCCCAATCAGTAGGTTGTGTTCACTACAAAACTCATTTACTTTGGATGAGATAGGTGCACTAAGAGATTATTTATTTTCTCCTAAAAGAGCAACCACGATCTCCAAGAAGAAAGAGGTTAATTAGAACTGGAGATGTCTGTGACCATCCTGGCTGAACTGTAGAAGTTCAGGGTTTGATGCTGCCTTCAGAAAAAGCGCATCACTCGGCAGCACGACGTAAGGTTGTTTGCTTTGGTATTTTCAACCCGATTTAATCCATACAGGTTTGGAATCCAAGAATACGCCTCTACAAAGCAAATATTGTCACCTTCCTTTCCAGGTGAGTTTAATATAGAGTGCCTATCATCACAGAAGAGCTAAAAATGTATTTCCAGAAGCCAAGGAACATTTTAATTATAAGACATATGCAACAAGGCAGAAGGATTACACAGACAGGTTTTTTTAACTTCTCTTGTGCTATATAAAACCAAGATGGGTTTTCATCTTCCACATTCAAAGAGCAAATCTAGCACTGCTTGCTTTTGCTACACATCTCTCCGGATTAGAGATCTGAATCCTTTATCAGAAATGGGAAAACTAGTTTTGATCTGGCAAATACGATCTTTCTGGCAAATGTTTTGTCACATCTTAAAATGAGAAAAGCTTTGGATCATGTAATAAGCCATTTTCTATCTATGGAATCAATTACCTCAGCATTTATATATAATGTTCTTTTAAAGTTTTTCCTTTGTCAAGAAAAATTGCCTGAAGAATTCAAACTATTCAAACTCACTGATAAAAAACCCCAAAGCAAGTAAGTTATCTCCCAACACTGTGAAGTCTATTAGGATGCTGAGGGATCTCAAGACCAGCTGCGTTGTATTAGTTTATCGCACATTAGAAATGACAAATTGTGCTTATTTCCTAGATCAAAATCTCATCCTAGCACCTCATTTCATTTTCCTTCAAGCAGGTTTCATTTCCTTCCCATACAAACCACCACAGCAGCAGGTAGCACACTGCCTTCAAACACAATAGCCCTCCAGGGACTCTGTAAAAGGATATCAGGGGCAGGTTTCCTCCTCTTGTCTGGGATCGGAACTGGATCGTTTGGTCGTCGCCTCAGTTTCCTTGTCATAATGGGCTTCACTTCCATTGAATCTGTAGAGTAATGAAGTTGAAGAGCTGATAAGACCAGAGGAAAAGGAGTAAGAAGCAGCAGCTTTCTACAGCAGGCACAAGGAAAATCATCTTTCCTCTTTCACACAGAAAATTGGATTTATTTTTTTGGGGGGGTGATAGCTTCCAGTATCCAAGCTGGAACTGCTGCCAGTGCATGCAGGCTCTCTTTCATGCTAGGTCACTGTTCAGTAACCGCGTTGCAATGCCATGGAGACAGCTTTCCTTGGCTGGAAGTGGCACAGTTGGTTTGGAGGCGTATTACAGCTGCTTCAGGTACAGATAACAAGCACAACCATGCTGCAAGGATTCAGGCAGATTTCTTTAGTGCTAACGCTATCTGCTGTTGAACAGATTGGTTAAAAGGCAAAGTTCAGGGAGTTCTTTGCTAACAAAACTTGGATAGTTAATGGCATGTAAAACATCAGCTACCAATCAATTGCTCGCTCTTGTCTCCAAGCTGGAAAAATTGCTTTGTCAAAGGCATACAGATAATTACTGCAGTCAAGCCTGATACCAGTCTGCTGCGGTAATTTTAAACACAAGTAGTATTTAAATTCAGATTACCTAAAAATGTTTCAAATTGTGACTAATGAAAGGAACTCAATTAATAACGTGCAGAGCAGCAGCTGACAGGAAGTAAACTGTAGCGTATACACCGGGGAAACAGAAAGAAATCTGTTAAGAACTGAAACGAGTCTCATCACCAAGTAAATAGCTGAAATTAGTTTGTCCAAATGACTACAGGTAGCCTTAACTGAACTACTTAAAACTCTCAGAAAGCATTCCTTAATTTATGAAGATGTCTCGAATTGGTAAGCAAGAGGCCGCATCCTAAATGCTCAACACAACAACTCCACTCTCTTTCTAGGCACCGAGAATTATTTGCTCATCTTGAAGTACACCCGAATAATCACAGCCTTGGTAGCACTGCAGGCTCTGAAGCCTCTGGCTCCCTCTAGATGGGAACACCTCAAGCAGCTAATGCAAGCTCAAAACACACCAGCTGACTCTCCCCTTATCTCAAGGGTGAACAAGGCTGATTGTGCTGCATTTCAAGGGAACACGTGTTATGATACAAGCATTAAAAAAAACAATAAATATATGAAGTGCCACCCACCAAGCATATCCCAAAGGAAACTTTATCTCTCAGATTCAAAGCTGAATTTGAAAAACACTGAATACTGACAGCCCTGCAGACACTAGAACTCTAACTTCCCATGGTGAATTTAAGCCTCACTTCCTGTTTATTAAGGCCAACTCACAAGAACCTCAGAAGAGGCATCTGAAGCATTCAAGGTGATCTGCAACCAAGATGAGAAGGGTTTTTCTCCTTTTTAAAAATGCGTTTCAAATGTCAGAGCTGTTATCTATATTGTGTAGGATGCAAGGCAGAGAGATCCATTTTCTTCTCCATCTTAGAGCCCTGTATCTTAAAATTGTGATGTGTCAGCTGAAAGTCAGCACCAAACAAGCGTTCAGAAAAAAAAAAACAAACCAAAAAAAGCACAAAACAGAGTTTGGAGGTCTTACATTTACTGTTAAACATTTGAAGAAGTTTGAGTGTTTAGAGATTCATGAAAACTTTATACAGGAAATTTTGAAGAGCTGCTAAAGCACCAACAGATTTTACCTGAAAAAAAGAGTCTTGTGTGAAGCTTAATAGTGAAGATCCACACTGTGCAATGCTCCAGAACAGGAGGCAACCCAGTGAAACCACCACGCTCCCAGACAAGCCAACTCATCAGGTTGTTAACTCGCATCCCTCTATACACTGAACATCCAGAGGTTTTACAAACCATGTAAAGAAGCCACAGTGCAGTTCTCCTGGGCTGGAGGGAAGGAGGGGAGGGAGGCAGGGCAGGCAGACACACACAGAGCGAATCCCTTCTGCACAGCCACTTGCACACCTTTTCCTAGAGCTGCATTGGACACAGCTCAGCCCTTTGGGACACACAACAATGGGGACACCCTTCCCTGAGATCTGCTTCCCCAATCAGGCTACTAAATACTTCATTTTACCCTTCTTCAGCCTCCCTTGAACTCTGCAAATCCAAATCCTGATGTGAGCAGCTGTCCCACTGATAAACCGGATTCCTTCAGACTCCTACAGGTAAGATCTAGTCAGATCCTGATCCGTTGATGAGCATCTACCTACAAGATCAGCACTGTACCCCAACCTAGCAGGGAACAGGCACAGGATAACCACAGGAAAGTTAAGGGTAAGGGATGGTCTGTAAGATCAGACTAGACTTTTTATTTTTAAAAAAAAAAAAAAGATCAGGGAAATAGCATAGCTCAGGTTGTTTGCCAGACCAGATTAGGCCTAACAAGGCCAAGAACTCTCTTGAATACGTCCAAACAGGTTTCAATTCTCACTTCTGCACACTAATTATCAGCTTACGTAACTTCAGCAGATACTGTGTAAGAAAGATGTAAAAGGCCCAGCCTGGGGACAGGCCTCAGCAACACAACCAGCACTATCTGAAGGGAGGGAGCTGCTTGTAAAGAAAGAATCAAATGAGACTTTTGGTTCAGTATCACAGCAAGATAATTTGTGAGGGAGGCTAATTACCCCTCCACTTAGCTCCACTGTCTGCACTACTGCAAAGAGCATTGCCAAGGTACCAAGGTTACCAACTGGTCTCATGAAAGATATCTGCCCATTTAACATCCTTTTTCCAGAGTCCAGACACAAATGTAGCTCAGAAATCTATTTTCTTCTAGCTTTAAGTAGCATATTTTAACCTTTAATGTTTGACTTTCTTCAATTTCTTGACCACATTTTATTGGAGGGAAAAAAAAGGCAGTTTACAGCCTGGCAGCGCCAGGTAGGTTGGGGCTGTGGCCCTGTCTCAAAAGCTTTACAGGGAGATCACAGGAACAGCAGCAGCCCCCTTCCCCTGCATGTGAGGAAGGGGGCCCATCCACCCTGCTGCTTCATGGGCACTGGTTTGATTCACCTCTTAGCAATTCAGGTCACTGAATCCAATTATCAACTGCTTTCTCCACTGAAAGACCACCGATTTCTATTCTACATCTCTCAGTATCTGGAAAGCTTTCCAGCCTCCACAGCAGCTGTCTGTGCAAACCAGCATTGCTATCTTTATATCTTTTCTTTCTAAGCAGTAGCAGAGCAGGCAAGACAACTCTTGTTTTTACCTCCTGTTAATTCCATGGTTAGCTTTTCATTCTCAATCATCTTCTTCTTCTCTTCCAACTCTGCAATCAAATTTTCCTTAAGCTCAATTTTCTTATCTTCAAACTCTTTTGCTGCTGCTTTCTTCTCCTTGACGTAATTTTTTTCCACCTGATCTGTCTAATGCAAACCAAAAGCACAGGAAGGTTAACTAAGGAAGCAATGACTCAAGTTAATGATACCACACCAGCTTCTTTCAGCTGCTGTATTGATGAGCTTTTCAGTACCAAACTGTAGCCAATTCCAAAGACCATCAATATTCCCAATCATCAGAAAACCATCTAAAAATGACTAAAACCCCGATACCAGCCCAATATATTTATTTTCATTCCATTTTAATGACCGAGCCCAGAAATTACTTGAAGTAACAGCAACAGTAGGTTATGCTACAGTGAGTGTAGGAACAGTAGCTGGAGGAAGAAAAGGTCTTTAAGCCTTCTGGGAAAACAGGCACAAGTAGTCACTGGTGAAAGGGAAGTTTATAGCTCTCCCATCTCATCAATATAGGTTTTGAGAGATTAAGAGTACTTACTTCCAGCTGGAGGAACAGTTCTGAAAGAAAACAAAACCAGAATTTATTATCTTCAAAGACGCACAAAATTTATTCCTTAACATTTTAAGTCACTGAACAACACAGCCAAGAGGCAGTGAACCAACTGGTGTCTGTACTCATCCAACCTCTACCCTCACCTCCCAGTTTTACACTGAAAATAAAGTAACTACAAAAAAATACATTGTTACTTAAGTTTTCTAGAGACTGTCGAGCCAATTTGCAAGGCTTACACAGCAGTATCCCACACTGCTGGGCTCAGCTGCTATTCCCAGCAGCACTAGGCATGTATTAATTACAGTTTAATTACAATCAATTAACACTAGATACCAACTTCCCAAACAGAAGCTTGAAGCGTGGCGCTGAATGCACGGCTGGCAAAGATTCAGTTTAAGCCAACTTCACGAATCTCAGCAAGGACTGGTTCAGAAAGAACTCTGCAGCTGTTAAAACGTTCATCATTCATCTAGTCAGCTCACGTGAGGCTCCTTTCAGGCTTTTTACACCCAAGAAATCGTTATGGACTGAAGGTTAAGTCCCAACACGTGGCAGTGATTAGGTCAAGGCAGACCCATGGGTGAGTGAATGGATTTCTGGGTGGGAAACAGACCTGCTCCAGGTGCTTGTGCAATTCCTAACTACTTCAGATTAAGTAGGACGGGACCCTTCTTGCATTTCCAGAGGACATAATGCCCAAAACAAAGTTTTCACTCAAGCCAGTGGCAAAAAAGCAGCTTAAGGCACCTGCTCAGTCCTCAAGTCACATATTTTACCAGCATATTAAGCTTTGGCAACACCTGAATTTTAAAAACTTCTGTGAAGATCACAAGCTTCAAATATGTTTCGGAGAAGACTGAAGTAGCAACAACAAAAAAAACAAACAAACTCACAAACAAACCACAAAAAAAAACCCCACAACAAAATAGATACCAAAGGAACCAACACAAATCAACCCTTTTGTTTGCAAAGGGCTCTAACCAACTGAGCATGGAACCCTATTACAGAGGTAATCAAATACAGATACATCATTGAAGCTGTTGCTTCATTATCTGTGAATTCTAAAACCAAACCAACCAACTAACAAACAAAACAAATCAAACCCAAAACCTCACCATGGGGAGGACAAACACAAAAGACCATTTTTCCTGTAGTACCAGGCAGTTGGATTTTTATTCTTTTTTTTTTCCCCCCCATCATTGAATTGAAAGTTATCACCACCTGCCCTCATGTGGCAGAAATATGTTGCTGCAGCACTGGTCTTAGCCAGCCAGAAACAGAAGTTTGCAGTCAGTCTTAATCAAAACCACCCAATACTGTTAGAATGCAGCATAAAATTCATCCCAGAAGACAGATCCCTGTTAACAAGAAGTAGTTCAACTCAAATTCCTCAAGCAAGTCCTTTAGCACCCCAGGCACTTTCAGAAAGACACAATCTGTACTGCTCAGAGGCTGCAGTGCCTCAGGGCCTCTGCATTTCCCCACGTAATGACTCGGGCCCTACAGGATTCATCCAACGTTTCTAAAGGACAAACAGCTACACTGCACATTTCCACGGTCTAGCTTCTATAAAAGGCCCTGCTTTAGTATCCCAGGTAAGAACCTACCAGAAAGGGAACAAGAAAGAGGGAGGGCAAGCAAATGGATGTGATTTCCAAGCCTTTTCTCTGCAGTAACCCACTAAAGGCTGAGCACTGGGCACTCGAAAGATTAACTTAGGCCTTTGCTCCTGGAGCAGTGTGGAACACAAAGCACAGGCAGCCCACTCAGCGTCGCAGCTGTACAGGGGAACAGCTTCAGCAGCAAAGCCTCTCTATTTCTTTAGTGTCCAGGGCACGAACCCCAGCTGGGGGAAAGAGCAGAGCCTTAACTTTCCACTCCTGCCAACGGGAAGCAGCCGAGCGCCGAAGGTTTCGGACAAGGCTGCACAAAAGGACGAGCCCAGGTGGCGACTGCAGCTTGGGCAGCGTGCCAGGTAAGGTGAACCTTTCATTTTTCACTCGGGCTGTTCCACACAAATGAAGACTAAAACTGTTTATTGGTGTGTAGTAAACAGTCAGCAAACAATGCTGATGAAACTGGGGGGGAACCCAAAACAACAGCACAGATCCCATCACACTCGGTGCACTCACAAACCCTGCACTATCCCCAAACCCTTTGCTCCAGCAAGTTCCTGTTCTTTAAAGGACAGAGTTACTACCAGTTTGCTTCAGGTGGTGTAAAAAAAAACAAAACAAGTTGTGTGCAGCATCTTAGAAAAATCTCCAGCTTACCTGCATTTCGTATCCTTTCTTTGTACTGCTGGTCCAACTTTTTCATTCTTTTCTGATACTCCTGAAGAGTACCTGGGTGAAATAAATCGTGGAAAAAGCAAAAAAAAAAATACAAATCCACTGGGAATCCAAGTATTAATTTTTTCTGAAGGAGCCATAGACTACTTCAAACACAAATAGCAAAATAGAATCACAGAGTGATTTTCTGTGGCAGAATATCCAGAAAACTGTAGTTTGCTTATTTTGTTAAGCACATTCCCTGTTTTTTTCTGAAAGCAGCCTGATCCTTTCAGAAATGCTTTAGTACATGCTGTTCAGTACATTTAGAAATGCTTTAGAGCCTTCACTCCAAGTGTTTAGAGGGAAAATGGATGGAAAGTAGCTATATTTTGACTCAGCAGCATGACTGAGAGCCAGCACTCCACGAAGGATGCCGCTTACGTCTTTCACAACCCTCACCCTTCCAGGGCCTTCAAAAAGTTCTGAAAATGGTTTACAAAATAAATTTTAAAAAAAAAAAGCTATCCCTTCAAAGCTTACCTTCCTGCAGTTGTTGTAATTGCCTCTTAAGAGATGCCAGCTTGTCCTGATACATCCTGCAAAGATGGAGAGCACGCAAGTTCACTCTGGAAAACAGGCTCAGTTTATTTCACCACCCGTTTAGGTCACAACACTTTCACACGGGATTAAAAACCCTTCAGGAGAACTTCAGGAAACAACCAACCAACCAACAACTTAAAGAATATTGTTCAAATGAAAAGTTATCACTCTGTCTGACATCTCTGCAGCCCTGCTGGTTCTACCCAAACCAATTCTTCTGGGAACAGTTCAAGGTAACAGAGAATTTTTTATTCTTTTTACAAAAACATTGAAATCTAAAGTGACATTTAGACCTACAGAGTCCAGAAACTTTACAACAGAATCATTCTGCCTCTTTGTTAACTCTTCATATTTGACTATTATCTCCCTATCTAGAAAACAAGGCATTTCCTCCTGGACATCTTGACAAAAGAAATAAAAAAAATCCACCCCCTATTCCCGACGCTGCTGCAAACTTGTGTTTCCTCTACCACAGGTCCCTGGTTTAACACAGGCCAAGTCTTCCTGACCTGTATGAAAACACATCTCTGCCAGTATGCAAGAACAAAAACTACTGCAAACACACCTACACACCGAGGGCAACCATTTCAAGCCTCCAAAAAGCCTGTCTTCCTGAACAGACCTGGTGTTTGGTTGTACAAGAGATTTTAACAGGCATTTTGCTTTTTACTTGGCTTATATAAAGCAGACCCTTGATTTTATTTAAGGGATCTGTCTACAGCAAAACTCATCTGCTCCCAGAAACCTCTACCTATGTCTTTGTCCAAAACAGTAGCAGCACTTAGTTCCTTGAATATATATAGAATAGAGAAAGTGAGGAAGGAATACAAGTATATGGACTCGTATATTAAATGAGGCTTAAAAAATCCCAATCTTGGCCCAAAACTTTGCAAAGTTGTATGCAAAAAAAAAAAAAAGAAAAAGAAAAAGAAAAAGAAATCAAACAGAATGTTCCCTTACTTTTGATTAGAATGGGCTACTTACTGTTCTTTCATTTCCACAAAGTCCTCTTCCTCATGTTTTGCCAAGTCAGTCTCACTGGCATCCTCAGTGTCTAAACGAGGTAAAGAATCACTTGTTAAAACTAAAGTAGTATTTAAAAAAAAAATAAAATCCAAGCAGTAAATTATTTACAAACGAAGAAACAAGCAAACAAACTAAATCAAATCCCCAATCCTGAGGCAATTTAGCCTCAAATACACAACAGACAGGCCTCTGGAGAGATGAGTTCAGAAGTGAAATGAACTTTCCTGCAAGTTAACCCATGTAAATCCTCTGGGAGTTTCCCAGTGGCCCTTCCACCAGGTCAAACAACTTCAACTTAAGACAGTCTGGTAATTTCTCCCTTGTTTTAGGACAACAGGTTCTACACTAACACTGGTGCATACAAAGGTGAGACAGAAACAGGCCGAAGACTCCGAAAACCGTTTTGCAGATCTCTTCCATGAGGCAATGACTCAAAGAGCTGGAACTGGTTCTGCATCTCGCCCTGCACAAAAATCCCATGACCAGATGCTGTTCAGGTTGACCACAAAGGTCTTGCTAAAGATACCAGAGTTGCTTGCTGCGATCTGAACTTGTCTTCCCAGCTACACGTCACTGCAAGGTTTATAGATAGCAAAGGTCAGCACGGCCATAAAAATAGCCCCGACTTTACGAATAGATAACACAAACTATAAACAAACAAGACCAGCGTGGGGCTGCTAGTTTGCTGCTGTGCCTTTCCAGGCTTCTATTCATGGGTAACCAAGAACTAATTGCCTTTCCTCCCTGAGGAGAGGTCAGTGCCTCCGGGCTGGTGCTGCAGCAGGCAGGATACAGCCGTAAAGCCCAAACTGCAGCTACCTTCCCTACCTATGGACAGGGGTAGCAGCCCCTTAAATTGAACAGAAGGTTTCAGTTCACATGCACTAGCAGACCAAAGATAAAACAAAAAGTTTTAACTGCTAGAAAAATGCTTAGACATTTAATGATCATTAAAGGAGCTTCCTGATGAGTTTACTTGAGCGCAGCCCCAGTGGGACCCCACTGACCAACCAGCACATTGTCCTCCTCTGGGAGGATCTACAGGTTTGGCTCTGGCATCTCATTCATGAGCACACCAGACACGATGGAGGACTCTGGCTGACAGAGTGCGGGGCACTATGGAAGGGTCGTTCTTCATCTCCCCAGTCTGTTATTTTACACACCCTCTGCCCCAGGACACTCTGGGTTTTACTTCCCTTTCCTCTTCTCCACTGCTTTCCCAGTTCTTCTACAAATCTTTCTTTCCTCTACCCTCCTTTTGCACTCCCCTGCTTCCATCCACACTTTCTTCTACATTAACTGCCTCCTCCAGACCACAGTAATACATAATCACACTTCAAACACCAGCTTTCCCCAGTGCTTTTTCCCTGTTGTCCCATCCACTCAGTCCCACCCCCTCGGCACTCTCCCCTCTCTTACCGCCTCTTCTTCATCCACGAGGCCGCTTGAGTTCCACCTCTCCAGGAGCCTCACTGGGCTACTCTCCCCAGGGAGCCCCAGCAATCTAACAGGCCCTCCTTTCCCCGCCGTTCCTTGCTGCTCCAGCCCGCTTCTCCCAAACCCGCCTCAGGCCTTTCTCTCCCCACTCACTCTCCTCCTCCTCCGCGCTCCTGTCCGCCGCAGTCCCCTTCTTCAACCCGCCATCCCC
>JANHFX010002478.1:0-29333 GCA_027560015.1 Chloroceryle amazona
CACCTCCCTGGGCAGCCTATTCCAATATCCCACCACTCTTTCTGTGAAGAATTTTTTCCTAGTGTCCAGTCTAAAACTACGTTGTTTCAGCCTGAAGCCATTCCCTCTGGTTCTATTACTAATTACCCGAGAGAAGAGACCAGCACCAACCTCTCTACAACGTCCTTTCAGGCAGTTGTAGAGAGTGATGAGGTCTCCCCTCAGCCTCCTCTCATTCCTCAGTCCTACCTTCTCCTTCTTTAGGGTGCTTGAGTCTCTCTCTGCATGGATCTGAGAATGAACCACTTCCTACCTGATTGTCACAGCATTTAAACAGAAACAGTAGCTTCCCTTACCTTGGTGGGTTAGGGAGGGGATAAATATGTTCATTTTGAAAGGTTATACCTGCATAAGCTAAATAAATATCTTTAAAAAATACCATCAGGAAGTTTAAAAAATTGACAAGTCTTTGCAAAGTTTCCTTGCCTGCCCTTTCCCCTCACTGCTTTGAACTTTTCCTATACTTCTTGTGGGTTATTTCTTCCATCTAAGCTATGCCTGTACTCACGCCCTGCACTCTGGTTTGTACAGTCTCCAAACTTCAGTAGCAATTAAAACCAGCATGTCTTAGAAGCCACAAAGTCTCTTTTCTGCAAGTAAAGTCTTCCTTTCCCAGAACCTCACTTCTCAGTGAAGCAGGAGAGACAGATCTTATCTTGGACATGCTTGGTTTTGTAGATGAAGCATGGTTTCTCACAGCTGGTTTTTTCATCCCACAGATCTTGTTGCTCCCTACCTCAGAAATTTTCCATCACACTGCCATGGTCTTTCTATGCTCTGTAAGCCAGTGAATAAGGTACAGCTGGGTGGCCTCATTTGTGGTCCACCAATGAGCCATGCCTGACTCAGTGTTATGGAGTAGGAGAAAGCACATAATGTGAACAAGCATCTGGGAGAGAGACTGCCAGTTAGTGTCCATACTTGAAAGAGTCATATTTCACACAATTACTGTATTCTCCAATTTATCGAGATGATTGTAAAATATAAACATTATTCCACTGCTAAAAAAAACAAAACAGCCTACCCACCCCCCCAAAAAAACCAACAAAAGAAACCAACCAACCAACCAAAACACACCAACATTTAGAGCATTATATTATCTTAGACTTTGGTCTTAGATACGGGACTTCCTTGAATTCACTTTCTTAAATTCTGACCCTACCAATTTACTGTTCCCAATACCCTGGATGATGGATAGGACACAGGATCCTGTGCTTTGAACCATGCAACCCACGGGTGAGCACTGGGAGTGGGGTTATCCTCCACTGTATGATCTGGTGATGGACACTCATCCTCAGCCCTAGCACTTTGCATCTTATCCACGGTGTGACCATATACAATGTTCTTCTTATAATGTGACCTTATGAAGTATCAATCACATAATCATATTTTTCTCAAAAATTATGATCTTATGTTTTGCCTTTATGGATGGAAACACAACAGGCTACACTGTGGAACATGGTACAGTGAAGAGATTCCACCAAACTGGAAGCCTAAAATAGCCAAAACCCCTTTAATTAGATGCCATAGTTTGCCAAGGCAGCTATGTAGCTTTCAAAAGCTGCTGTCTTGTCCCAGTGCAGTGTAGATGCCCCCCAGACAGCTCTGTCCCACTTTGAGATTCCCTGTGTTGCACTATGCTAGGTGTATGTTGTCCCCTGTATGAAAATCTCTGAGTGAAGAAAAGCAGAAAAGGGTTTCCTCTCTATTGAAAACAGACAAACAAACAAACAAACAAAACAAAACAAAACAAATATTGAGGATGAGAATTAAAGCTCATTTTAGTAATACTGCTTTTTTGTTGTTACCTGTACAGTTGGGTTTGGAGTTGAAAACTAAACCAGGATTGATGGGATTATGGAAGAGGTGTGGTCTCGCTGATAATCTAAGTGCTGATCCTCAAAAATGCATGCCATTTTACCTGATGTAGCCATTTAAGAGTTAGACAGTTTCATACAACTGTCTGGACTTCCTCTGCAGAAAACAAGTAGAGAGGAGGGACACCTCTATATGTCTATCCATCTATTCAACATAGTTTTTTAGGATAGAGGGATTAAACACCCTCTGTAGTTGTCCAGTTTGTTTAGGGATTATATTAGGGTTTAGATGATTAGTTCAGGGTAAACCAGGTGCTTCAGGACTTGTTTTAGAGCCAGTAAACAAACTCAAGTCTTAGTTCAACCTACTGCTTAGTTATTAGCATGTTCCTTGATATGTTTTTGGCCTGTCCCTACTGGAATTCTCTAGATCTTTGTTTGGAGGGTGGCAAACCTCATTCCCTGTTTCTAATATGGGCAGAAATGCATGAGGTTGGCTCCTTTCAGTTTACATAGCCCTCTAACACTATCCTACATGATTTTATGGATTCATATGCCTCGTTCCCTTATGTTAAAAATCACAGAGCAGAGAGCATACCTTCAGTTTCATGATGCAAATGCACCCCTTGGGGGACTACAACAGAATTCTCTCATAATTTAGGAAAATGTTATGTTAAATACACACATACTCACAGTTTACTAAAGGTTTCTTAAAACCACAGGGCAGAACAGCAAATCAGGAAGAAATTCAAATCCAGGTACCATGCAAAGTAAACATAGTCTGTGTATAACAGGCTTGGAGGCCACAGAGTTATCTCTATCCTTGTTTTATTTAGTAGTTAGAAGTAATTTAGTCTGGAAGCAAATGTTGTGAGTCATCTAGTTCAACCTCCTGCTTAGAACAGGTTAACTTTCAAATTAGGTATAGAGATGTAGCCCAGCTTTTTGAAGGCTAAGTTAGGAGAGAGGTGTGCTGCTCCTAAATATTAGCAGGATCTAGGCACGCCCATTCTAGGTCACACTTTTTTTGGTGCTCATAATATAAATCCATCTACTCAATGGAAAAGTAAAACAAATTAGATCTCCTGAATGTCTCCTGACTTCCTTTCAGGAAGTGGTGGCTACCTCTATAATCATGGTCACTACTGACTGTATACAACAGTCAGAGATATTCTCATATTCCCAATCACTGGAACTCATCTTTCTGTACCACTATGTTATTAGAAAAGCCCCCCACATGTCTTTGAGTCCACAACAATAAGGTTTCTCCTAAATGATCCCCAGCATAGTTTGGGAAATAGCACAGGGACCATTCCTGACAGTTAACTTGTATACAGGTATTTTAATTTAAGGGAAGGAAAGTTTGTGTAGGTGCAGATCATTCCATGTTACTTTACCTCAATGCCTTCCAGACACGCTTGAACACAAAGACACAGACATGGTGTCTCTCCCTTAGAACTAACCTTTTGGGTTTTTTCTTTTTTTTTTTTTTTCTTCTTTTCTCTGTAGTCTAAATGATCCTCTCCAAGGACAAGTATCAGCATCTCTCTGTTTTTATAGTGGTAAAATCAAAATGCCTAAAAGGCTATATATGGTACCAGAAAGCTACATGAGGTAGCAATCTAAGGTCTTTGGAAGAGGTTTTACCATATTGTCCTTGCAGCACTAAGTAAAACAGTAGTTGTGGTAGTTCTCTCTCACTGTGCCACATTGCTTAATCACATTACTCAGTGCTTTCATTTGCTCTAATTCTTCTCCAGTTGGAAGCTTTTTTTTTTTTTTTTCACTTGGTAGAACATTTGCAATATACCTTTTAAATGTGCATGCAAAAAGTAGCATGTTTTTAACTTCTGAAAACTCATTCAAGGAGACAGCATCATTTTTGTACATGGTGTTCTCTGAGAGTGCTGCGCATCCTGCATGCTTGGTTGGTAGCAGCTTAATGCTGTCATGGTTCTCCAGGGGCTTGTCCCATGTGGTTATAATTAACTTTTAATGTCTGCCTTCAGGGCAAAACACTTAAGGGGTTAACCAGTTTTCTCCAAAAGAATGAATAGTTAAATGCTAACATACGTTTATCAATATATTCCAGGAAAATATCAGAGGAAAATATCTAGAGTTTTTTTCTTCTGCTTGTGTCATATTTGTCTAATTCAGAGTCACTTGCCAGCTTAAGAGTGGAGATTACCCTTTCAAGTCTTATAATACAAATGCATTTCCTACATGCTTAACACAATCTTGTCTAGTAGCTGAGTCAGTGTGAAGCTTTGTTGGACCAGATCTCATTGGCATTTAACCATTGCAAGCACTTACAGTCTTTCTTTCTCCCATAAGTACATGTTGCATCATGCTGAGACTCAGGAGAATGTCTTAGTACAAGGACATGTATGACTCTGCAACTAAACCAGACAGACTTTACTTACAATGTTGCCAGAGAGATGGGTAAAGTTGTTATATAAGAGTATAATTACTTCATCAGCTGGCTCTGCATTGTTAGAGTGGGATTCAGTTCCTAAGCACAGTAGTGTAGTGTCATCTGAGACATGCCAGGCTATCCAAAGCACCTATTCTGTGCTTAAATGGCCCTAAAGATCTATATTTGGGGAACTCAATCCTACCTTAAATTGCAGCATTCACAAAGGACACAGTGAGTAAGGTTCAGCTTCTCAAACACAGTTGTCTAGTGACATTTTAGGCACTATGGGCTATCCTACTAATGCAGAAGGGTTCAGGGCTCCTGTAAATCCTTTGACACCCAAAAGCATCTCCGATGACATCATTGCATTTTAGGAAACAAAATTATTCTTACTGAATTGCAGCCATACAATTTGGCAGCTTTCTCTGCATACCTGACTGAGCACCAAACAAATTGATGTTTATGTTGGTTGCAGTTTAGCACAAAAGCATCTGGCTCTGAAACTGGTAGCTTAGTGGGAGAGTTGCCTGGGTTCTTATTCTGTAGTCAGAACGTCTGTGGTGAGCTCTCGGCACTGCATGGTGTGGACATGCCTCGAAGGTCTGTTCTGAGGCTAGAGTAAGTCAGTGGAAGAAAGGCCAGTGCTCTCAAAGCATGCTGAGTGAGCCCACAAAGGTAGAGTGCACTTGTCAAGAAGCTGAAAGATTGTCAAAAAAAGATGCCTCGCTTTGCTCCTGTATGCTTGGCTGTGATTTCTGATTAATTTTTTTTCATTGATGTACAGTCCAGAAGTCTGGAGAGAGACTTAATGGAGCATAATATAGCACAAGATTGTTTCTTCTTAGATATAGCAGAAGATTAAGTCTGTGTCCTGAAGATCTCCACACTAATTCATTGTATTCTTAAAGAAGTTACAATATATTCAACTGCTTCAATGACAGATGCTACAGCTGGGGAAATGTTTGATAAAGCATTTTTATTCTGTGGGAATTTATCTCCAGGTTCTTTAAGGTATGCTAAAATCAGGATATAGTAATTTAGAGATGTTCCATCCTCAAACATCTCATCCCCTCGTGTGTTGCTTGCTGTGGGTCTTCAGATGTTTCAGGACTTGAATTCATAATCTCTGGTGAATACAGCAAACTGGTGGCCCACCACCATGCTCTTCACCAGGAAATACCACAGCAAAAGTCCAGCCTCTCAGCTGTGGTGTCTCATAACCTCACCGCTCATCAGTGACTGAAGTTAATACCAGTCTCTGTGATGTCCTGAGCCTCAAGAGTGGGCACATTTTGCCTTGCCTGCTATGGGAAAAAAAAACCCAAACATTCACCTGGAGGATCTCCAAGTTGACAACAGCTCAAGAACTAATGTTAAAATCCCCAAGAACTGAATAGAAGCTGTAGACAGACTTAAATTTATTACATGACTTAATCACTTTCCATTCATATATCCTAAACAACAAACCTCAGGATGATGATCATCCCACTTTTAGAGATGGATGGGGACAAGGCACAAAGAAATAAACTGTTTGCCTTTACATTGCTTGGCAAATTTGTAAGACATGTAAGGTAAGAGGCAAGATCTTGTGAGTGATAGCCTTTCAGCTGACCACACTTTCAAGACTGCACAATGTTGTAAAGCAACTTCGCTGGCTTCAGGCTGTTAATTCTCTGCATTGTCAGCCCATTCTATTGAGACACGAGTGAGCAACATTAACTTTTATATACAGTCATTTCCCTATTGTTGACTTGATCTGATCTCAGTGGAGAGTTCCTGTCAGTATTCCTCAAAGAAAATGGGCTGCATTAAATGCCTTCAACTGTTGCTCAAGCAAGAACTTGCAGTCTTCAGTCAAACATAACTGCCTTTGCAAAAGGGAATAAGTGAAGACGAAAAAAGCCTGACACATAGCTTATTAGGGATTTCAGAAAACACTTAATACATTGGGGTGTGTATTGTCTGTGATTCCAGAATATGTCTTTGACTTTTAATTTACAAAGTCTGATTTATTATCTCATTCTTTTGCATGTCAAAGAGCACAACTATGAGATAAGGCCTCATAAAACAGTGGGTTTAAGGCTCATATACATGAGCAAAGAGACAACCTTAAATAGCAGATTTCATCAATGTTAGGAGATATCTGGAGTAGCTTTCTGAAAATCACTGCAATAACACATGGTATACGTAGTAACACAGTATGGTTCTTGGTAACTTCCTGATAAATCATCCATTTTAAAGAACTTTTCAACATTATGAAATCAAAAGAAATACACATCTTTTCCACATTCCTCTCCCCTCAGTATTACAAGAAACTAAACCAAACTGCGCCAGCCCAGGCTGTATGTTCTTCTAAATCAGTCTCGTTTTCCAATACCTTTGGAGTTGATGGATACTGTAAGAGCGAGGTCCAAGGCCACAACCAGAAATAGCACAATTATCTTTCTTTCGACTCATTTATGTTCCTTTTTTACCCTCTGTAAGTTTGCAGTTAACACCAAGTTAGGTGGGAGTGTTGATCTGCCTGAAGGTAGGAAGGCACTTCAGAGGGACCTCAACAGGCTGGATCGATGGGATGAGGCCAATCATAAACATAATGGCTTTAACAAGACCAAGTGCCAAGTCCTACTCTTGGGCCACAGCTACCCCATGCAATGCTACAGGCTTAGGGAAGAGTGACTGGAAAGCTGCTCAGCAGAAAGGGACCTGGAGGTGTTGATTGATAACCTGGTTGAACATGAGACAGCAGTGTGCCCAGGCGTCCAAGAACACCAATGGCATCTTGGCCTGCACGAGGAATAGTGTGGCCAGCAGTAGTAGAGAAGTGATTGCTCCACTGTACTCAGTGCTGGTGTGGCCACATCTTGAGTACTGTGCTCAGTTTTGGACACCACGATATAAGAGAGACATCAAGATGCCCGAGCAGGTCCAGCGAAGAGCAACAAAGCTGGCAAGGGGTCTTGAGAATAAGTCTTATGAGGAGCGACTGAGGGAGCTGGGCTTCTTTGGTCTAGAGAAAAGGAGCATGAGGGGAGACTGGGAGACTGTATCACTCTCTACAACTACCTGAAAGGAGGTTGTGGAAAGCTGGGTGTTGGTCTCTCCTCACAAGTCACAACTGATAGGACAAGAAGAAATGGCATCAGTTGCATCAGGGGAGGTTTAGGTTGGACATTAGGAAAAAATTCTGTAATGAAAGGATTATCAAAGACAGGAACAGGCTACCCAGGGAAGTGGTTGAATCGCCATCCTTGGATGGATTTCAAAGCTGTCTAGATTTGGCGCTCAAGCATATGGTGCAGTAGTGGCCCTAGTAGAGTTAGGTAATGGTTGGACTTGATGATCTTAAAGGTCTTTTCCAACCATAGCGATTCTGTGATTCTGTTTTCCACTTGTCTCTTTAATAAACTACATTAATTATAGTTAGCAAGCTTTTTTTGAAACTAGGCTTGGCTGAAGCTGTGTATGTACACTTGAAATTGCATTGAAACGTTTTTTTTTCCTAAAGGATCTTATTGGAGCTGAAGAAAAGTAATGGGATCTTTTGTTCATTTGATATTGTCCAAAACAGCACAACTGAAAACTTAATTTTGCACACAGTCAGTTAGTAGTCTTCCAAACAACTCAGAAAGAGAATGCAGAGCAGAAACAATGCCCAAAGAGTTTTTATTTAGAAATCTTGATTTATGTTGAGAGTAGAGAGATGCATAGCTAAGTTTTACAGTATGGGTATGACCAGACCTTGCCATCATGGTGTAAAGCAAAATACTGGACTCGGTACTGGTGTAAATGAAGAATACATGCATAGATGGGTTGAACTGGTCATAAATGTCTAACTGCATCATAGACATCTCTTTCTGAACTACTCGTCTACAGTACTCGAACTACAGACAACTGGTCCAATTAGACTGATAACTTCAGGTGGAGATGACTTTCTCCTCCCTGTAACAGTCACACAGCACCCAGCCACCCTTGAATATCTCACAGCCAGGTGACGTACATTTACAAGTGAGGTTACTGGGTTGGAAAGTTCAGTGATTTATCATAAATTTAGATAAAGATCCAATGAAAGCTTCACTAGCTCCCACTGAAACACAAATAAAATAATAAAAATATATATCTCTTTTCAGCTAACAAAATATGCTTACTTCTTACAGCCTCTCTTTATCTATATTAACCACTTGCCTGAATATAGGTTGTCCTACGGTAAGGAAAATATTTTTTGGTACATTTTGATGGTCTTAGAGTGGGTCCATGAAAAGAATGCTCAAAAATGCATTTTAAATAGATCTATAATTTTAGCTGTATCTTCATCTTCATTAAAATATCATATCCAGAAATCACTATAATACTGTATTTCTGCTAATTGAAGACATAACTCCTTATTTTTTCCATTTTGGGGAAAATGTGAGCTTTTATCTTTTTAATTCTGATATTATTTTTTGGTTGTTTTCAATTAAATCTTTTCACCAGTGTGAAAATCAGAGCTCAGTAAAATATACAAATGAGAAATGACTCATCAGTGAATACTATCATGTTAAACCATAATAGAGAAATACTCTATTTTTAGTTTCAAAATTGTTTATCTTCTTTTCACCCCCTTGGAAACATATTCTTAGCCAGTAGTTATTGTGCATGCTCTTCAGCTTTTTTGTATCTTTTCTTTGGGGAATACACAGGGGAAAAAAAAAATTGCAGAATTTAAAAGATGTTTCAACTTTAGTAATTAAGCTCTGGTGAGCGTTGCAAGAATATTTAATGCTCTGCTGCTCTATCTGAAGAGGATCTGGAGACTTACAAGGAATTACAAGAACGTGATTTACAAAACATAAAACTCACGTTGTCAAAGCATCCTCTGAAATGCTTTCAGATGTGAAAGTTTTTCTAGTGTTTCATTAAAACACTAGAGTCTCACGGCATAAAGGCATTTTTTTGTTTGGGTTTGCTTTTTACTCCCATACTTAGTAGGAACTTGTTGGCTTTTTTTCTACCTCGTGCTCACTCTCGCAAATGAGCATTAGAGAGACTTTGGAAATGGAAGGCCTTTCTGTCTGCAGCTAGCAGGGTCAATCCAGTGTGGCAGCTGCGAGCGGGTGACATAGACTTATATTGACACAACCCACTTTTTGCTGCAGAATCACAAAGCGAAAGCACCCGGGGCTCTTCTGCCTTTTTCAATAAGATACGAATTTTAGTCTTCCTTGTATTAAGCAGAGATCTGTCATCTTGACTTGTACACTAAATGGTCCATTCTGACTGCCTTGTTTGTGTCCAATCCCAGTCAGGATCTAAAAACATGTGTTAACATTCGGCATGTTTGGGGGCGAGCGGGAAGGGCCTGAGGCTAGACTCCCTGATGTCTGCTGGAGGGTAGTCAATAATCATTAGCCCTTCAAGTGGTAGATGCCCAACATAAACTGTATTTATTTATTTAAAAAATCTTTACTTTAAGCCACAGGGAAAGGCATTTTAGAGAACGCAATTCCCCTGAAGTAACGAAGCGGTAATAAAGATGTAGTGCCATGTAAGTGAAATTCTGGATTCTGGGGGGGGAGAGGCATGGTTTTTAGCACTGTGTCATCAGCCAGAGCAATGGGAAACTATTAAAAGTAATTAGCCCATTCATGTCTGTCACTTAAGTTTATCCCTGTGGTGATAAAGAAGTGTGACTGGCCCCAAGTCTTTTCTGATTGCCAACATCTCAGTGTTAGCCACAGAGCTAAACCTGCAGCGATGGGGGAAGTTCTCATGTTCATTATACTCAATATGAGGAAAATGAAGCTGGGCTTTTGAATTTTATTTTTGAGGGAGTTCAAAGAAACCAAGTTTGTACTAATTAAATATTCAGGGAAACTGTGAAGCTTCTCATCTAACTGTGACTGTTTATGTGTGGATAGGTGTCAGTGGCAGGCCAAACATTGCTGTCATTTATATTTCCACCCATCTTGGGCGTGAGTGGAGTGGAATGGTGTTGATGAAGAGACTTATTTAGCATACTTATTTCTGTTCCTATGTTGCTCTGCTGCACATATATATCAGAAATACTGAAGTGCTAGGAAAAAAAATCCAGTGGAAGGGAGTGAACATGGAAGATAGAATTCAGTGCACCTAATATTTGAAGTCCAAAAGTGGGCAATTAGTCTTGCCCCTTACAGATGATGTAAAGAACCAGGTACCTCCTGAAGGCAATTCAATACATCCTAAAACAAATGGAATAGGTTGTCCCCTTGAGGGATCTAATTATGTCCTTTGGATACGGAGACATCTTCGATCTCTACCTGAGATCAGTTGTCCCACTTTCATGTAGCTGAAATCATGTGAGAAAAGTCCCAGTAGAAAAATAGAAGGAGCCTCATATTGATCAGGTCCAAATTAACCCAGTTTATCATCAGCCAAATCAGTTTATCACCAGTATCAAATGTTTCAGAGAAAAAGAACTCCACCAATAGGAGCTATGTATTCTTCTGTTTATATTCTAACATTATGATATTATCTCCCAAGATTTAGAGCTTTCTCCCAATATTCAGAGCTGTCAAAGCTATCAATCTTTTCAAAACTCTTAGAATTTCTTACATGGCATGTGATGTCATTTCATCGTTTTTAAGGCTCTGTTTCAGCAGTATATTTAGTTCAACAAGCCTGCCTATAAGTGTGTCTCCGTGAAGCCACAGGGATTATGCACATGCCCGGGTTATTTGCTGAACTGGGGCATTAATCTTTAATATTGTTTCTTTGGCTGTCCAGCTGGATGAACTGTCTGCAATTAGTTACCCTAAAATAACTGCATATGCACCAACAGTTTCTGTCTAATAAATTGCAAAGATAGGTCCCAAAATGAAAGCTACCAACAAGCCACTGGCAAAATGACCTAGGAAAGGAAGTCAGGCTTATTTGACAGTAGGTTTCATGATATTTTTGCTTTCATGGTCATAGTTCTTCTGAACAAGTCTCATGTTTAACAAGATTTGGTGTGTAGTGTAGCAGTTTTTCCACGTGTGTCAGATGGGCATTGACACATATAGACCTGTGAATATCCAGAGCTGACATATATTGTTTAGCTTGTACTTGTATTGGAAGGACCAACTTGTAAATTGCTCTAAATAATTCTCAGCTTTCCATCTCAGGCTTTAATGTAGAAGCTACACAGACAAATTATTGTTAAATGACTCATATTAATTCTTGAAAAAATATTAAAGCCTTTGCCATGGCCTAATTAAAACTACCTTACTTCACCTATCCCATGATACAGTCTATTGCAGTGGTGCCTTGAGGAGATGTATTGGAAGAAATACTTGCTTTCCTGTAGAATTTTCCACCTAAATAGACAATTTGTCAAACTGTGAAACAAAGCATGGGAATATCAAGAATATGCCTCTGCTGGAATCTGAAAGGGAATTTATGGGGAGAAAAATAAAGCCACTCCTCAGTCTAACTCTGTAGGTGAGGATCAGAAGGCACCAGTTAAGGCTTAGAGGACACAGGTCTGTGCCAGTGTGTCCAGACCTGTGCTGGTATTCACATCTGGTTCTTTAAACCTCATTCAAGAACATCACCCTACTCAGTCCTCTGAACTGCAGTGGAGACACATTATGGGAGTGTGAATCTGCTGTTCTAACTTTAAAATACTGACATTTCAACATCCTTTCCAAGTTCATCATGAAGGTTACCTCCACAGTCAAATGGAGAAGTTACATATTTTTAGAAGATAACACAACATATCCATAAAGATCCTTCATGTAGATAAAAGGGATCCAGAAGAAATAATAAGGGGTTTAGAATGCCATTTTATACCTGTTTTTTTTGCCATGATCTTTTGATTGTTTTCCATTTATTTTGGTTTGACAGGTTGGAGTTTTTTAAGAAATAGATTAATATTGGTCTGTTGAAGATTTTCAAAACTTCAGCAGTTTAGTTCATTACATAGACTCTTTTTTATTATTATTTTGGTAGTGTTTCTCCCTCTTGTTCATAGCGAAACTTCATGATTCTGCAGCATTCTTTCTATCCCCCTCCTATTTTTTCATTGATCCATTATCTTACTAAATCTTTACTGTTAAATTTCATATTGACCCTGTTGTTGGCCCATTTTTTATATTATTCTGAATGCCTCCATCTCCCTCATTCCTCACAGAGACCAGATTTTAGACTAGGTCGCATTCAACATGATTTTCTAGGCTTGGGATTTTTTTCTGGGCTACTGAAATTCTCTTGGGAAAATCCAATGATGCTGAAGATTATACCATGAGACTTTTTTTTACTCTTCTTCTTATCCTTGTCTAGAACCAACTGTGTGTTTACCTCCACCTAACTTTCATCTCACCTGGGAGAAAATATTACAGAGACACCTCCAGAGCGAAATATAATCTTAAACATGTACTTTAAGATACAATGATTGCCTCTAGAAGTTTCTTTTTCCATGGACTTTCTTTTTTTTTTGTATTCCTTGCTGTTTAGTCTCAATTTTTTGAGCCCCTTTCACTCCTCTGATGAAAAGAAAGACACTATTTACTGATTAAGCATTTTTAAAATTATTGTTCTGTGTTGCTTTATTGTGATGAAGTTAATTCTCCGTTGCATCATGACTGTTCTTGGCAACCATATCAGTATCAGGCAAAGGGAGATGTAAACATACTTCTTGCAAAACATAGCAAAGGTCACCTTTCAGAAAGTCCAGAATGCAAGTCAGGTATTGCTAAAAAGGTTCAAACCCATTCCCCAAACTACTAATAAGGTTTTCCAAATGTGTTTGTAATTCTCAGTTTAGCTTAATTTAACTTGGATAATGCAGGGCATCTTTTAAATTTGTCTTTCATATGTTCCCTTAATTGCCACTTATGCCTCATTGGAAACTAGCTAGATAGACCAATAGACAGATGGACAAACTGACACACCATGTCCTCATATCACCTATAAGGTTTCCCAACAGTACATTAGAGGACAAAATAGTACATTACAGACAGCAATTAACTGCTTCACTTCCACACCCTGAAAAAATAGATCATATTAGTGAATTTCAATAGTCTCTTTTGGTCCAGAAAACATAGGTTCTGATTATTCTGCATTGGCAAATAATTTCAATAAATGCAGAAAAAAACTACTACAGAAGAACATTGATTTAAAAAAAAAAATATCTATTTTTATTGAGCAGTTTTCCCTTTAAGGTGCTTAGGACTTGTATTTAGTGCATTTCCAGGGTGAAGGAAAACCCCAACAAATGCTAATTTCCTCAGCAGTGTGAAGCTCAGAGGTCTCAGTCAGAAAGAAACAAGAGCTCTACAAATCATCAGATATTGCTAAGGTTTGAATAAACTTATTTGCTACATCTGTTCAGTTTCCTATCCAGAGAATCCCTCTCTGCTTTTCTAGTTATCTCCTTCTCTGAACCCCTGGCGCAGGAAGATCCTGTTTTAAAGCTATCGGGATTAATTATAACCAGCTAATACCAACTTTCTATTTACCCACACCACTTCACAAAGGTTTATAGCACACCTGAAACAATCCCCAAATGTGAGCACATTTATTATTTAGGAACTCTTCCTCAGATTATAATTTTAGCTCTCCTACTCACTGTAAAAAAGTCTGCAAAAGTAAGGGGTAGAGGTGCAAGAAGGTGGGAGAAACTTCCCAGAAGAGAAGTCCCACTGGCTCTACAGCAGACTGAAAAAAATCGTACTAGTATTTATTTTAAAATTTTTGAGCAAAACTGTTTCTTATTTTTCGTGGGTTTTAATGAAATACCATAAACTCCTGAACTTGTTAGTTCAGTGTGTTGATTTTGAGTTATTTCAGAACAATGGTTTAGGAGAAAAAAGGAAGTGTTCTTTATGGAAAACCTTTTTCTATTCCTGTAGAAAACAAGTGGAAGACCTGTCTACCCTTGTGCTACCATATACTTTTCCTAATCAGTTCATTTTCCACTCTACTATTTCTCAGCCATACCTCCCAGGATGTGTTGCTATCTCCTTGACACTGAAGGTATCCAACAGGATCTAGGCTGGTGAGAGACATGGGTTGGGATTAATTTAATCCAGAGTCATCTGCTGCCTGCTATCCCTTTAAGGATAACAGAGAGAAATAAACATTTCCAAGAAGTAATTTATAAATCCTAAAGTCTGAAACAGATCAGATGTATTGTGCCATTAAATTTGACTTCTCTACTGATGATGATGAGAGGTGAGACTATCTGACTCACATCTATAGGCCCATTTAGGTAGCTAAACATATGTGCTGGCATGTTCCCAGAGCCTCTCTGTGCTAAAAGATGGCATGAAGGATGTGGGACCTCATACTGAACTGCTCCTTGAAGACTTGGCAGTTGGAAATCAAGGTTGCACACCACCACTTCAGCAACTATCAAGGTTATCCATGGGACATACTGTTGTTTCATGGTGCAGACAAAACATTCTTTCCTTCAAGGTGGTGGGTCTGACACAATATGCTTCCTCATCTGCTGGAACGGCTGCATCACAACTGCTGGAGTACTGAGTGGTCCATAAGCCTGTATCATGCTATTCCAGAAGACGAATTACAGACTAACCTTTTCATAGGATGATAGAAGGTACCTCTGGAGATCACCTAGACCAACAACCCTGACAAGGCAGGTTCACCTAGAGAAGGTTGCATAGGAACTCAAGCAGTTGGGTTTTGAATGTCTCCAGATATGGAGACCACCTCTCTGGGCAGTCTGTTCCAGGAGTCCATAGCCCTCGAAGTAAAGACGTGTCTCCTCGTGCGTAGAAGGAACTTCCAGTGTTCAAGTTTGGGCCCATTACCTGTTGTCCTGTGACTGGGGACCACCCTTTTCCAAGGGTAATTTTCTTGCAAACTCTGAGGAATTGTTTCATGCCAGGAGACTCTGTAATTGTACTCAACGCTAGTTAACTTGATGTAAAAAAAAAATTATCATATACCCCTTCATAATAAATTTCAGACTATAGTACTGTATTTGTGCATTTATCCATATGACTATGCATTGAAAACAGAGATCTGGTCACTGGATTACACCTAAGTTATTCAAAAAACCCAAGAAAACAAAACACTTCTTGCTTTTATATTGGTTAGTGTAAAACAATCACATTACTTGATAATCTAGGACAGACAAACCATATTTCAAGCATCAGAGGCTATAATGCAGCTCCTTTTATATCCCAAGTTTCTCTCCTAGAGCAATAGTTGAATGTGAATTCACCCAGTGTCATTTTCCAGCCAAACTGTAGTTACAGCCATAACATCACATGCTTCTTATACTCACATGCCCCCAGCTTTTCCGTTCTTCCTAAATGCCTTGCCCTTGTACTTAAACAACCTAATAAGCCCATGTTTTCCATTGATTCTGCACTGCAATAAAGGCTGTGCATTCAAGCTGCTTTCTACTGTAAATGCATTCTTCTTCTTTATCTGTGTTATCTATTCATTAAATATGTATCTTTCTACTGGAGTTTTTAATCACCACAGGGATCTATTCCATTTCCATGTGAATGATTTGTTCTTTTTTGTGTGTGTGTGCAATGAGGAACACACACTTTTAATGCAGCGAGTACACTACATGTTGTACGACTGATTACATCTTCCCCCTACCTCACCCTCTTTGTACATAAATGTACTCACAACACAAATTTCAACTGCTGGAAGGACAGAAAGTTCAAAATGGCTAGCAGAAGACATGCTTAACAGATGCTTTTCCAGTATCTCAAACCTTGCTTCCGCCTCTACCATGAATTAAAATATTAATCATAGCAAGCTCTTTAAATCTAAGTGTCTGCATTTAAAAAGAAGTGAATTTAGCATACAAGAAAATAAGGCACTAGCTGTTGTAGCACAAGTCAGGCATGTGTTATGTGCAGCCTGGACAGAGGAGTGTACACGTGCCTTGGGTGCTCCTACCCACATCCTTTTGGGCCAATTTGCCCTGTGCTTGGGGATACCACTATATTCTTACACGGTTGAAGTGCAATATGGATTGCTTTGGGCTACTTAAAGGCTGGGGCAAGTTCTGCTTGAGCTTAGCCATTATAAAAATGCTATCTAGATTATATAACTGCTGTAGACTCCCCGGGTAGAATTTGTGGTGGGATAAGGCTCTCCAAAGGGTGATAGGCATTGTCCTGAGATGGAGTGAGTGATCTTTTGGAGGTGCTTTTATATCTCAATTGACTAAGACCTCAACCAAACAATTGGCTGAACATTAATTTCTGTAAAGCTGTGATTAAATGGGATGAATCTGACTTTTGTGTTTTTCTTTACCCCAAGGCTCTGTGACCCTTACTAAGGGCAATAAGCCCTAGCAGCTAACAGACCAGTGTTTATACTGGAGTAAATTCCTATTAGCCTGAAGCTCTAGTCACCTCTGAGTTCTTGGTTATCTCTTCTCATGATATAAAATCAAAAAACCCTGTCCTTTTGTGGATCAACAAACATGTCACAGTAGAGTATACAAAAAAATAAAATTTCTGCCTCAGAGACTTGGAGAACTTTAAAATGTTTCTCAATGTGGTTGGTTTGTGGGTCACAGCTTTCCTATGAGTCTGATCCAACAACTAATTATTCTCTGTGGCTCTAAGGCGTTCCTAAACAAATAACTTACTGGTAGCAAAGAAGAGGATGTATGAAGATAAATGAGATATGATCTCTGTGGCATTTAGTCATTGGATGGAACTAATACTCCAGGGAAGGGATGTGAGGAAAAGGAAATTTTTTCCTTTAGGTATTTTAAGGGGTTTTAATCTTTGCCTGGATGAAAAGACAAAAAGAAGCATCCTAACACTGCTTCAGCCCTCACCTCTTTTTTTTTGCATCTGTATTGGAGGTTTGGTGTGACATTCATCTTAATAAATTTTAGCCTTATGAAAATTAGGTGTCTGACCTAAGCTTAACAAATAGTTTCTGTTTGTACAGAGGAATTTCCAATGGGTAAACCATCCCACGTCAATCTTCCTCTTAGTTTTGCAGTTTACAGAAACTCACTTGAAAACTGGGAACGTTTGGATTTCAGAACAAATTCAGCCTTTAAGCTGGATGCAGTCTTCTAACAGTGGGAAGAGTTGAATACCAGGACAAATTCAGACAAAATCTAACAAAATTAGATCCTACCACTCACCAAAAAACAAACCAAACACAAAAACCAAACCAACCAACCAAAAACCACCAAAAAAAATATTTCTTGGGATTTTCTTGGTAGCCTCTTTTGGACACTCCATGATGCTGCTTATGGCATTAAAATTCTCCTTTCAATTCCCTCACTTTATGAGCTGCAGAGAACACAAGAAGCTCAGCATTGTCTCCAACATACTCAGAACATTTGCAGTTCCTTAGCGTGGTAATACCACAAGTTTGTGTTCGTTCATTTAAGAAACTTGCAGAATCCTATATTAAAAGGTAATTGACTGGAATAATCAATTTATTTTTATTTAGAGACATGAATCAAAAGAATCTCTTCTAGCTTTTATTCTGTAAAAGCCATAATCTCTTGGCCTTAATTAGTAATTAAGGTTATAACTACCGACTGACACATTAGTTGCTTGGTAAAAAGAACAGAGAGTCACCAACAGTTACATCTGAAAAAAAAAAATCTTAATTTAATGATTACTTGATTTTGGATTTATTTAATATTTGTTTGAAGGCTTGATTTAACCTTTTGCTATCTGGCATTACTTAACCTTTCACTTTTATTAACAGTTAAAGGCAAATGAAAATAAGTCTTTCCAAAAATAGAGGAAACTTCTGAGGCCAAAGGGAACATCATGATTTTGAAAAAGAAAAAAAAATATTTACCTTAAGGCTACTTAAACACTCAATTTACCAAATTACCCCTGTTTAGTGTAATGGAATAAATGGCATGCATAGAGAATTGCTGTTGGCAGGATATCATTAGAGCTAAAAAGGTAATGGGCCCTGAATAATGCCCTGAGGAGCCCTGGATACTGCAAAGTGAAGCCAAGTGACCATCTATGAGAAGTTAGAGGGGAGAACAGACACACACTAAAAAAATCCAAGAGCTGAGCATAAAATTTTGGGGTTTTGCAGTGGAGATCTTGTCCATGATTTAAAGATTACCATGATATTTTCTGTCTATTCAAGTCAACAGCAAACTCTGAGTAGCTTAATAATATGGGACTTAGTGTTGTAGGCTGTCAGCGTACACAGAAAAGCATTTATGAATGGAATTGTTTTCTGCATCTGTAAATGCTTAGATGTGAGCTAGTAGTTCTTGGCTGTCTTTGTAGTCAATAGGAAGAAGTAAGCATTTCTGTAGTGAACCAATCTTATGTGTACACCTAAAATAGGTCAGATGATCACCCACCACCACTACCAATGTTATTGACTTTAAAGTTAGGTGAAAGAATCCTAGTCAGCATAGTTATGGCATGGGAGAAATTCATCATGAGGCAGAGGGTCTGAAAAAAGCCTTTGGACAAAGGAAGTCTTAGGAACTCAGTATTGTGTGGATCTTGTTTTGCACTTACATGCAGGGACTTAGTCTATGAATTGGATTAGCTGGGCAGGAATGACGATTGGGCTGCCTAAAAGAGAACTCATTGCTGTTGCCTGCAGTATCTCGTTGCCACCAGTATCTTGTTGCCACCTCTCATCTTGCACAGTAAGTAGACGACTACTGCTACTTACTGTTGTCACTGAGCTCAGGACTTAGGTATGTCACCCTTGAAAAGGACATGTCTATATAGTAGACACCTTTGTCAGAGTATGTGAAAGAGTGGGCTGGCCCATCCACCTACATAGCTGAAATTCTCTACTCGAAAAGCATCATTGCATTTCTCAGTTGTCACAGCATTTTCCTCTCCTCACAAATATAATCTTGCACTGCCAAGCTTTAACCAGGAACAGCCTGCAAAGATCACTTTCCTAGCTTTCCATTGGATTATGTCACGTCAGCTCTCATATTCTTTTACTGAGTGTCTCTTTTACAGATTGTCAGTTCGATTTTGGGGGTCTCATTCTGTATGTATTCTTTCATTTGGAAAGAGAAGTTTAATTACTGCTTTAAGTTTGCTGTAATTAGAATTGATTTGGGATTTAGCAACAGAACCAGGAAAGAGGAGAAAAAGAGGTTTAATTTCATTGAAAATATAATTTTATTTTAAGTAAAAATGCATACAATTACATGAACTACTCCATCTGATGGTAAATGCTATTTTAGGTACTTGTGAAAAGAGCAGTAATAAACAAGTCTGAATCACAACATTGCCATAGAAGTAGGCCATCCTTTTCTACTGAACAAGTGGGAAGGTAGGACATTCACTTGAGATGTGAAAAATCATTTTGGTTTCCCTCTTTCACACACAGGGGTTTGAACCCTCATCTTTCATTTGGTAAAAGAGTGCCTTCATCATCAGTGTGGAACATACCCTGGGGTGGAATGCTTTCAGTCATTCCTGTTGGTGCTATTTCTCCTTGCATAAATAATGAAACGTGCACTGGAGCATAGACTGAAACGCAGCTGTCCCACCTCCCAAGTGGTGGTCCAAACACCAAGACAGGGAGTCCTGAATATTTAAATATTTTAACAAAGTGGAATCATTCCAATAAGAGAATAGAAGGAGTGGTTACCCCAGTATATTATAGAATATTGTACGGAATGCAGGCTCATATCCATACAGGTGCTGTCAACAAATGAACTGGGTCCTAACGGTTGCATTATTACACAAAAGATGTCATAAAGGCTTGCCTCTGTTTTGAATCTGGCATCCTTTTTAGCCACAACTGTTCTTGATAACTATGGAATAGGAAAAATTCTACCACTTTTTCAATTTATTTGAATATTTAAGCCAAAAATGATAATATTGCAGGTGTATTTCTCATCCCAGATATCACCAGTCAGAATCACAGGATCACAGAATAGTAGGGGTTGGAAGGTACCTCTGCAGATCATGGAGTCCGACCCCCCTGCCAAAGCAGGAACACCCAGAACAGGTTGTACAGGATCACATCCAGGCAAGTTTTGAAAGTCTCCAGAAAAGGCGACTCCACAACCTCTCTGGACAGCCTGTTCCAGTACTCTTTGACCCTCACAGTAAAGAAGTTTTTCCTGATTCTCTTATTAATAATTACATTCTCTATGTACTGTAAGACTGAAAGATCTAATCTTGCTGTGATTTCTTTTTTTCTCTACTTACACACTCAGGTTTAAAATTACTTCTAGATTCTAACCCCACTTCTAGATTTAGGGTAAAAGATGAATTTTCTTTTATTAACCTTCTTCTTCTGTGCTTTGGAAAATTGTCCTCATTTTGAGCACTATTGTCTAAAAAAATTACTTATCACCAGAGAGGTATGGGTCAAAATCTTGGACTTCTGTTTTTGAAGACCCTGTTATTGCTCTGGGTTTTTTACCACACTTCTTAAGTTTGCTATAAGGTGTCAGAGCATCTTTTCTGATTTGTGAGATGTTTTCCCCTAAGAAGAGATGGTTCTGTGGAGTTTTGGGAGGTGGATTTGAGGGTGTTGTCTGAGTCTGTGTTCTTACAGCTCTAAGAGGGACACAGTTTGCAGATGGTTGCGTTTAAAGATCACCCTGATAAACCCCTCAGCAAGGGGTCATGCCAAGCACAGAGCAAACACCATGACAAGTGACGAAGAGCCTGGCTCCATCACTATGTCCATCCTCAGCTGACAGGAAAGGAGCTGGGCCAGGAGTGTTGAAGGGAGGGAGGGAGTCAGGCCAAGGCCAGAAATGGGGCACCGTCAGAGCTCATTAGTGTCACAGCAACTATGAGAAGCAATACGTTATTTAGACAAGCCCTGGGGCTATCCTAATTGACAGTGCTGAGCTCAAAGCCACCTTTACTCCCTGACCAGTGGTGTTCAGCACCATTATAAAATTTATCTCTCTTGATAGACCGCTGTGAGGAAGGGACTGGCTACCCCATCTTAAAAACAGGTATAGAAATAGCAAACCATTTGACTTATGACACACAGGATATCTATATCCGAGCCAGCAACTAAATCCAGATATCTATCTTTCAGACTGGCATATTTACTCTAAAGACCATATTCTCCATATATAAGACATGTTTTAGAAAAATTACGTAAATTAATGTTACATGGGTTAGCAACAGATTAACAGAATGATTTAAAAAAAAATCAAAAAGCAATCCTGGAGTCTTCACATTCACATTGAGCCAACTTAAAAAAGTACTTTGATGATAGTCTCTGAACATGAAAAGAATTCAGCTTGCATCCTAAATATAGACATGCAAAATCTACCCTTCTTTCTTTCTAGCTTAACATTAATAGGTCCTGTTTCTTAAACAAAAATTACTGATTTTGTATTTAGACCAAATTGTCTTATTTCTAGAGAGGTCCCAGATTTCAGATGGAAAAACCAACAATAATGGTAGTAACAAATACCAGTCAGGAAGGGGAAAAAGATTCTTACCACCTTGCGAAAGCATCACAGCTGGTCAATACACACAACTCTTTTCCTCTTTAAATGGGATCTAAACCACTGTCAAAGACAAAATTAAAAGTTGGGGAAAAAAAAAAAATCATTGTTGCCTGATGTTTTTCATAGTTTGTTTATAAACACACACTGCTGTACCTCAGAATGGTTTTTACCTAAAAGAAAAAGCCAAATCTCATCTAGTCTTTTTCTGTCAGTAGCTCACAATGTGACTATTGAATGCTGATCCAGCCATAAAGGACAGCTTAGTAGGCAAAAATCCATGTTTGTGTATATTAAAAGTGAAAGAAAGCAAAAACCTAACCTAAAACCAATCTTTCAAATTTAGCAGTTAGTAAGTCCTGACAACCAAAACAAAGCCACTTCTATAGTTTAAGGTGATGTAAAGTCAAATCAGCTTAAGCATTTGGATAGATTTTAAAAGCTGAGTGGTGAAGGCCATCAATGTTAGAAAACTAAGCATGCAAAGAAAAAGAATAATTAAGACCTGAAAGTTCACTCTGGGTTTCCATAAGGTTCAAAGTGTAAAGCTACTTTAAATGCAGGTAAAAATATTTGGCAGTCTGTAAAGGAGATCACAGTGATATTATGTCTGAAGAAATAGGTGCAGACAACAATTAGTCTCTGATGGAAAATGCAGAAAACATTATAAAAGTCTCTTTTGATGTAAAGCCACCATGAAGTGGCATGAAGGCTGGCCCTGCAAGTGAAAACCTTAAATATTGAGCATTTGTAAAGCAAATGTGCTGTACAGATAAGAAGGTATGTGCTGTTCTTGTAAGTTATGAAAAAGAATGAACATAAGGAACATGAAATCAGGAAATAATCATAGATGCAGATATTCTCATATATTGAAATATGCCATGGTCCATATAACAATATGGTGGAAAGGCAGATTAGATTGGTTGATATGGATTTCCATCCATTTCTCAATCTTCTTATTTCATAGCTTCTTCTATTGCAAATAAAGGAAAAATCTGTCCCACCTCCAAACTTTTGAGTCATGGAGTTCTTTTGATCCCAGACCAAGAGAAAGCCAGTTGTTTTACATTAAAAATTGAGAGATCTGACCAAAACATTAAACAAACTGCTCCCATTTTGATATTAGCTTATTTTTTTTCTACTTTTCAAAGTAAAGGCTTACTTCAAACAAAACAAACAAATAAAAAAGCTCTTCCTTTTATACATATTAGAGGGACCATTTTGATATTTCAGAAGTGTCTTTCAAAGCTTAGGAAATGAATCAAAATAAAACTCTTATTATAAAGCAGTATTAATTTAATGACTTACAGTCACTTAAGAACTTTAACTAGAAGAAAATGCTTTTGCGAACCTCACCAGTATCAAAATATTTGAGCTAAGAATATTCAGGGTCCTGAAATGATCCCCGGTATCCCTGTCTTTTTCTCGTGGCTTGTTCAGAATAACCTCAAGACTGCAATCCCACTACCTCTAAATGCACGACTTTTCCTAAATAGCAACCAGTTTGGGGAAATGTCTTTTTTAGGATAACATTAATAGAACTGAGAGAAAAATCACCTAAAACTCAGTTATTGTCAGTCTGGAGGATAAAGTTTCCTATCCACCAGTATCTCACTGGTGAGGTCACACACCAGCATACTGGAAACCTGTTCAAATCTGTTCTCTGCCTAAAGATATGGACCTAGATCAAGCACAGGACTTGATCTCAGCAAGGCATATATCAGCAGTTAAGAGATAAGTGAGAATTCTTCACACTGGAGCAATCAAGCACACTACTCCCAAGGGATCAAAAAACATCTTGATTTTATGATCTCTCTTTGTGACAAGTTGAAAGACTTGCTTTATGTCAGTTACAGAGAGAATTTAGCTCTCCTGATTTTTAGCTCAGTATCATGAGCATAGTTTCACTGCAGATCACGGACAGCAAAGTCCTTGAACCTATACAGCAGTTGTTGAACCTTCTTCTGAAGGCCTAGTTTTCTTTCTAGTAATAAAGGAAGCTTTGTGTTGAAGTGATATATTTTTTCCTTTGGTTCTATGCCCTACCTTCAATCACAGGTGGAAAAAGTTACTGCCTACAGATTAACAATTATAACAAATCCTATTAATTTGGAGATGGCTCTCCAGTTATTCTTGATCACTGTACTAACGAGACTAAAGCAAAAAAATTGGATAATTGAGACAAAGATCAGATTGGGCTGTGCAAGATGTTGAACTTTGTACTCTAACCTTCAGGAGATTGAAACTTGAGCATCACCTACCAAAACTCACATTGCCATTTCTTGGAGATTGGAAAAGAAGGGCGCGTTTTGATCTGTGTATATCACCCACTTCTGAAATAGCTTGAGCTGTGGGCTGTGTTGACAACCACAGCTATCCTGATGAACCTCTATCTTGAACACCTACAGATGGAATGAACGCCCCTTCAAAGACCCAGGCAAGAAAAAAACCACTCTGCACTGACAGAGATGTGGTTGTATGGGGATACAAACCTTGGTTTAAAACAGCAGGCAGTGCATCAGTGCTTCACATTAACTTTGGGGAAGGTTGGGTAGCCAAAATGCCCCATTTACCCCCTGGCACAGAAGCCACTCTGTGTTCAAGAGGTGTTTGTGGTTCCACTTTCTGCTGTTCATTGCAGCACTCTTTGTGAGCTTTCTAACGCTTAGTAAGAGATAACAGATTAAGCCAAGTGCAGAGATAATGAAATATAAATTAGTAGGTTTGCCAGCCTTTATCCACAGCACTGTCAGAGTGTATTATCTGGTATATCTAGTTCAGAGCAGTCAGTTAAATTTCCCCTTATCAGAAACTGAGTGTGAAGTGTGGTAATGTTGCTAAGTGCAGAACAAAAATCTCTCTTTTTTTGCATCCCATGACTGCTCCAGGCAACATTCTTGGAAACCTCTGAGTAGGAAGGAAAAGAAGACCCTGAGATATATACACTGTGACAAGCCAGGAGGCTAAGCTCCACCGGTAAACCGTCCTGTGAGCGGCAGTCGCCTGTGGCTGTGACATTACCACACTTTGCTCAGCTTCAGAAAGGGAAATTTAACTGACGACTGCTATGAACTGAAGCCACAGCCTAAACCAGATAATACACCCTGACAATACTGTCAGGCAAAAAAGGCTGTGTTCCCATTGATTTCATCGCATTGGAGACATATTACCCAGGGCTGTGTATGTTTGAGGGTATATGTGAACACTGTGGGAATATCAAAGGGAAAGACACACTGATTTGGGCAGAAACAGACCTTGCAGAGATAAATCCCCGAAGTGCACTGACTGAAATATATATTATTTGGCAAAGCGGGCATGGCAAAGATATCGATTGTAATTATAACTTAATCCTCAATCTACATCTGATACACCCTGCTGGGTTTACTTAAAGGAGAGCAAAGCAGGGAAAATAACATTACTTGCATCTCTGGGTTGCTTCTGAAGGATTGGAAGTCCAGTTTGTTTGCATTTCCAGCAACAAACATCAATGACAGACAAAATTCAAAAGGTTCAGAGCTAGAGTTCAGCTCAAAAATGATCCAAGCTTCTCTTAATCTCTCGGTTTTTGGATTACAGATGCTGCATAAACAGGTTTTGTGATTATAGGATAAAGGTAAATATTTAGTGTTGCAATGTATATTCTCAACAAATTAAGAAGAGTTTTGAAACAAAAATCATTCTCCTACATTAAAACATTGTCCAGGCTCTATTTATTTGGTCTACAAGAACATTTCTCTGAAGTTGAAAGGAGAAGTTGGTACTCAGTTCCCACATTTTCACTAATGTTTATTCACCTTTTCCTGGTACTTGTCCCCTTGAAACTGTAGACCTCAATGTCTGTAGTAATATGCTACTTCTTAAATTTGTATTACTTCATTGATGTCCACATTTTCTTTAGCTTAAGAAACATAAGAAAATGTTTCATGATCCCTTTTCTCCTTGTTCTGACAAGAGCTTTAGAGTATAATTGGGGAAGGAAAACTGAAAATGAATGGTTTAGAATCTAAAAGAAGCTGTTTTGTCATAAAAGTACCAAGGGATGCAGATGAGCAAGATTTACTGTTTCATGAAACACTCTTGATCTTGTACAATAGTGTTGGACTGCTGGTGTCAACTTTTACTTGAGGACTTCATTGGGAACTTCTGGGTGGCAGAGTATGAAGCTTTCTCTGTTTACAGTGATAATCACATTAAGTTCCCATCCTTCTGCAACATCTATTGCAAAATTGGAATGAGCATGTCATGAACAGCTGAGTTGCTCCTAAGTCAATCAGAAGAAGGTGACTGAGTCTTATGGCTTCTAATTTGTGCTTAGCAATGTAGGATATCCTTTGAGAAAGAAAGTGGAGGGGGAAAGTCATTAGGCAAACAAATTATTATTATTGCACTTTTTATAAGGGGAGTGTTTATAAAAAAAAAATAAAGCAGGAAAAAGATGTATTTGACACATTTGTAATTAACTCACTCTTAATTTTACTAATGAGCTCTCTAGCTGCACACACCGTCTCTATCTCATTTGTAAGAATCCAACAGCTCCAACCCCAGCACTCTGCAAAAGCCATAAATTAGGTTCCAAGACAGACTGATGTTTCATTTGAAATGCTTCATGCCGGTCTGCAGCTTCTAAATTAGCATGAAATAGCACCAGAGGAAACAGAGGGATTCTCCAGCATTGTACAAAGAGCTATGTGAACTTTTGAAATGCCTGAGATCTCATTACTGACAACATTTTGACCTCAGAGTTTTCATGTGCTGACCTGGAGGCTGCCTTTGGAAGTAGAAATGCAGATTCCCCATTCAGCATGACTGCATGGGTTTATCAAGCCAGATGATTTTTTCAAATGCAAAGCAACAGTATGTGGCTTCCAAAAATGAGGAAAAGTAATTAAAAATTATAGATTTGAAAGCAGGATGAATAAGCAATCAGTTAGGAGAAAGGCAGACAGAATGCAGTCCTTTTTGGGGTGCTTTTGGTAAGCTTTTATGTTTTGTTACTAAGCCTGTTGAGTCCTATCTAGAGATCTGGGATTAAAAGCTCTACAGCAGCTTAAAGTACCAAACAGAAAGCAGAGAAAGAGCAAGAGCTACTCATCTTCTGAAGATACCTCTCGTTACTCCTGTGACCCAGTTTTATTGGGAATGCTACACAACATAAAAAAAAAAAATAAAAAAATCTGAGATAAGGTAATAGAGAAAATACTAAGGAAACCTTCTCTTACAGCTGTAAAAGAAAGCAGGTGTAACATTCCAGTGCCACTGAAGCTAAACAGAGTGTCACTGCAACCATCACCACAATGCAAAACGGCTTTAAAATTTGGATTCATTATTTTAAAAGAGACTTTCAGTCAAAGTTTGTGGAATAGTACTGTATGCTTGCTGTTTGGGTCTCAGGAAAGACTAAGTAGTTTGGAAGACCTGCCATATGAAGAAAGGCTGAGAAAATTGGGTTTGTTCAGCCTTGAGAAAAGATGGCTTAGGGGAGAGCTTATGACCATGTACCGGTACATAAATTGTGGCTACCCAGAAGATGGACACTTCTTTTTGACAAGGAATCACATGGAAAAGACAAGGGGTAATGGGTACAAGTTACTCCTGGGGAGATTCCAGTTGGACTCCAGAAGAAAATTTTTCACCATGAGAACGATTAGATGTTGGAATAATCTCCCAAGGAAAGTGGTGGAGTCCCCTACACTGGACACTCATAAGACTCAGCTTGACAGGGTGCTGGGCCAGCTCATTTAAACTATATATATATAGCTTATATCAAAAGGGTGGACTAGATGATCCTTGAGGTCCCTTCCAACCCGGTATTCTGTGATTCTATGATTCTATGAAATGTTTCTTAGGGGTCCAGATAATTACATTTCTTTCAGAAGAGAGACTGGTGATAAGTCTTTATGTGTCCCACTATTTAAGTGATGGCAGGTTGCACCAGTTAAAATCTGGCCACCTAGTCATATTTTTCACCCAGTTTCTCTCCATTCAGTTGAAATATCATGGAATAAACTCCTGAGTTCCCCGTGTTCAAACCATGGGGTTTGAACAAATATAGAAACGCTCAAGCAAAAAGATCAGGAAAGAACTTTCTTTGTAGAGCATGGATGGAGTCTGACAGCACAGCAACAGGTTAGTTTGGACTTGTAATTCAGTGCTGATTTTTAGCTTCTTTGCACCATGTATAAGACTTGTGAGTTCAACACTTATCACTGATCCCCTTGTTCCTTTGTGGGATTGTTCTATTCCGTTGCAACAAAATAATGCTGCGAGCAATTTCTTCTCACAGTGTCATTTTCATTCCAGTTTGCTCCACACTGGAAATTAGCTGGATGGTGTTGTTTAAACTGTTTTTAAAATACATAGTGTAAAAACCTCACCTTCAGACTCTGCAAGACTTCCCTAACTAACTATGACTGAATGGAAATTTCTGCCGCTCTGATTAAACTTATATGTAGAGGTGAATAAAATATAAAAGAGGTCTTGGGCATCATCTTTTATTTAGTGTCTTGTCCGATAAGTATGATCATACTTTTAAGGATCACAGTATATTTTTAGACACCTTGTAAAGCACTCAAGCTTTTGCTTAGAGTACTAAGAGTGTATGGTTTAATAAGCCAGTTGACAGAACATTAGTGACATCAAAGCAATGGAAAAAACTCTGTTTGCTTGCTCTTCCTTTCATCTGACTTTACAGTGCAATCAACAAGATTAGGAGAGAAAAACACACATGCAAACCAAGAGCAGATGATGAATACTATGTGACGAACAATTTGAAAATAATGTTTTTTTTCAGGAAAACAAGATATTCTTCTTCTAAATGCACATAAGAATTTATGCAAGCTCACTGTTTCTATCTGCTTGTATGTTGCAGTTTGTCATGGGGTTTCTTGGAGATATCACATCTGATGCCATCTGGGTATTGTGTAGACAGTAAAAGTACATGATGTTTCTCCTCCTCTCTGCTCTTAACCCCCAGTTTGTCAGGGTTGCTCTTGAAAAGAGACAATAGTCAGATTTCCACATCTACAGTCAGAGATAGTAGGTAGCTATATACATTAGGTCACATCTGACATAGACAACATATGCGGAACACATCTCACCCAGCTTAAAATGTCTGCAGAGCTGGTCTTTTACAGTACCCAGCAGAGCCAACAGAGAGGAATGGGCACTTCTAACAAGTAATTAATCTGACCTCTCAGATATTTCTTTGGAATTGGTTTTTATTTTCCTCTCTTTTTCTCATTATCCTTTCTTTCTACAGGGCACGTGGTTATAGGTATCTGCATTGTACATGATGAATTTTAGATTATACAAATTTGGTTACCTTTCTACATGTGCTACTCTTGAATTCTCAGAACTTTTGACATAAGTGATTGTCCTCAGAACCATCTTGTATTAGATGACAACATGATACTCTCTTCATTGGATTTTTCATGCATCAGAGCACATCATGTAATACAAAGAGATCTCCAAGCTAATTGAAAGAAAATCACACCTGGCAAGCCCCAAACCACATCTGAGTGCAGAGAGATTGAAATATCATCCACTTCTCATATTACCACCTCCTACTGGCTGCCTAAAATGACTCATTAAAGAGAAAGATTGGCTCTCAGAACATCAGTGGGAATATGAATTCAGCAAAAAGACTATGTGTTAGCTAATCTTG